>AWYE02000522.1:0-255362 GCA_000504385.2 Exutisphaerella laricina CBS 326.52
GACAAGCTTTCTTGTAGGATCGTCGTACGTATAATAATAAAGTAGGTTCACAATGTAAGACTCTTATACTAATAATAATAATAAATGAGGTTAAATTATCAGAGCCTTCGCCCACGCGGACAAGATAGAGCCGGCTTATCACGTGGACGAAAGAATAGCAAGATCTTATGGTTAGTAGTGGTGGTGGTCGTGACGTATCGCGCATGGTTACATGTAGACGTAGCAGTCCGATCTCGAAGCCTTATCACCCAGGTGCGTACAGTATTCCTGATGGATACCGAAGATAGACCTAGTGGTGCATGGGGTAAAGCCGTAGTTTAGTCATTATATGCTGTGATGTCTTACGATCGATGCTATAAGTAAATCATACTACGTACTACTACTGCATACCACTACGGTGTAGTAACATAGCAAGATCGATATGGTGTGCCAGATCGCGAAAACCGGCGTCTGCTCTCGATGCATCTCCGGCCGGCCCACCGCGCGCCCTTGCGTGTGGAGGAGGCTAGAACTAGCCACTACAAGCAGAATAATTGAGCATCTGCATGAAGTAAAGGGGTCTTCCCAGCGAATTCGACTTTCAGCTACAAGACACCGGCACAGCACAACATTGAAAAGCCAAAAGATGAGTGAAGCATCAAGGTGCACGGGGCGCATATCATTGATCAGCCAAGATTGTTTCTGCATTGTCATCTTGCTGTCGCTAGTCTAACCCAGAATCATCTCTATCTGTCGTCTCGTTCATTCCCAGCTTCTCACTCGTGCAGGAAGGGAAAACTCCCCGCACTTGGAATTTTCCTGGCGGCTACCCGCAAAATGCCACAGTGGTATAATGCTATTTCTCCCTGGACCAATGCATACAATGAACTCAAGAAAGTGCTCGGTCAAGAGGTCCTGCCTCGAAAGCCGAATCTGGTCATCATTTTATTTTTGCGCCGTGCCATGCATCGTGAGTCATCGTTCTTGTTGTGCCGCGCCCTTGTTTCGATAGAGACCGTATTAGTTAGTGGTGGTGGTGGTGGTGGTTGTCCATGATTGTGCCATGGCAAAAGTGTCTATCAAAGAACTTTTGTGTCTTTCAGTAGCCCGTGACCGCAATCGGAGTTGTTTGGGGCCGGCTGAGTGTTGTAGGTAGGAAGCGGCTGAAGATGTTGGTTTTCTGCTTCTTGGCTGGCTGTTGGTCGGTAATTTCGAGAGGTAGGCAGTGAGTCTGGATTGGAACGTTTTGCATCACTCCTCTGGGTACGTCAACGACAGCAGGAAGGTTGTATGCGGCGTAGTGCTGGACATGTACCGCAGGCTCTTCGTAGATAGGCTCAATATTCGAAGAGTACACGCTGGCGGGTGATGACGACGATGTGAACGACTCAGCAGACGAGGTCGATGCTGCTGAGCGGCTGCGAGTGGGCGGTGATAGCGATGGCGTCCTGGACGGTGCGCGAGATGATGATGTCGAAGAGTTGGCGTAGTGCATCTGCTGTTGGTAGGTGTATTGGTTCGTCGACTCAGGAGAGTCGTAGTATCGAGGAGCTTCCATTGCAACTCTTCGTTGTTGCTCAGCGGCACACGCACGCTGACGCTGCTCCATTGCAGCCATCTCCTCTCTCATCCTCTGCTTCTCTGCCTGGCGCAGCTGCCACGATCTGATTGGAGCAAGAAATGGCTCGAGATGATAGTACAGATCATCTTCGGTGACACGGAGCTCCCAGTCAAGAAGGCCAAGAAGCTGCTTCTCCATGAGGTTGACCTCAGTCAAACTGAAGCCAAAGTGTTCAAACCCACGGACGGCAGTGTACCGCGCCCAATGCTTGTTCTTGGGCGACGAGTCGTTCAAGTTCTTCGCAGCAAGAATGAGAGCTGCCAGGAAGATGCGATGCGCTGTACACTTCATGCCCTTGGCGACTGGTGGCAGCCGAGCTTGTAATCTGCTGAGGTAGACCAGAGTGGTCATAAGAGTGGGTACTTGGACGTGCGACCTCTCAACCAGCGTCGTGATAAACACGTCTAGAGTTGGCAAAGATGGCTCAAAATAGGAGCCAGCAGCTTGCTGAGGAGGAGTGGTCGGTGGTGTTGGTGGTAGACTCTTGTTGACGGATTGCTGACCTTCGCATCGAATGACTTGGCCTGCTTTGTGTGCGAGATAGCTGATCATGTCCTGGGAGACCGGTAGGAAGATAAAGTGATCCAGTGCAGCGGCATTCTGTGCCGAGGTTGGTGGTGGGTAGGCCATGTCGTTGGTGGTATGGGCCGTGGTGGTCGTGGAGGATATCGGCAGTACCAGCAAATATGGTTGATGTCGGCGAGTAGATTCGAGGTCAGGACCTTTTTATATGCTGAAGAAGTCGATCCTATTGATCGTCGTAACAATAGGATTCTTCTCGGTGTGAGCTTCCCGCAATAGGCCAGTGACAGGGTTGAAACGTCAAACGTTGCACAGTTGCTGAATAGGCGGACAACAATAGCAATTAAAGAGGACAATCGAGATGCTGCCTGGCAAGTGCTCGAAAGCTCAAGATTATAGTTGCAAGATTTCACTTGATCTACTAGCAGAGCACGTGGTGCCTAGTAGTGTACTCGCAAAGCCAAATGACGGTGTGTGAATTGTGGTCGCTGCCGGAGTATCGCCTTTGGGTTTCGGGTCGACCGGGCGGGTGAAGCACGAAGCTTGCAAAAATTGACTGATTAAGAATTCGGGGACTTTCCGGCCAGCGGACAAGTGTTAGTAGATATATGGATATCCGAGTCGAAGATCGCTGAGCAGCACAAAGAGTGGTACTGCCTGGGGAGATACAGAAGGCGTTGATGGCGGTATGGAGACGCAGGCGAGGTTAGGTACAGATGCGGCTTGTTTCCTGCGGGCCGGGGATGGCAAGAGAATGTGAGGAGAGCCTGGGGCTATTAGGAGTCCGAGCGATACGAGGAGTATCGAGAGTGTGTTGTCGAACAGAGCTGGAGGTTGGGCGGAAGTCAGGCATACTTATTCGCGATGGTGGCCCGCCTGGCGGGCAAGGCAAGGCATACTCCCTTGGAGCGACTGCAGGAGGTTGCTCAAAGATGGCTTGAGTTTTGGCATGTAGTGGGTGGAGCGGCCGATCACGCTTCTGACTGGCTGGAAGGAGATGGCTTCTGCCGCGAAACCAGAGCGAGCCAGGGTCTGCTGCGTGCCAGCCGGCGCCTGTCATCGTTTTACTGGCGGAGGCTGAGTGGTTCATCTTCTTGCGTGCATTGCGCTTAGGAAGCCATCTGGGCTGGCCGTTTCAACGGTGCTGGACAGACCCGCTCGTAGCCATAGACGCTGCCTTCTACAATAATCAGTCAGTGAATGGCGCGCTTCAGATGGCGCAGTCGTGCGTGTCGCGCTGCACGATGCCGCAGTCGTGTTCTGGCGTGCAAGTAACATCGATTCTGCAGCATGCAAGGACGGCACTGCACTCCCTGACATCCACACTTCGCGCCACGGAATCTGTGCAGTGCGGCGCCGTGCCTGCGTCCGCCATTCTCTGGCCCTGTGACACCTGACTGACTACGACTCCACTGCATAAATCATGATGCTGATCTGCTGCCTGTGGCGCGTTACTGTACATACTCTTATCAGTTGTCAGCAGTCTGAGAGACACGCGTATCAGTTGTCAGCAGTCTGAGAGACACGCGTATCAGGTAGAGCGGTCGGCAGCAGTTTCATCTGTCTGTATAGTGGTTGCCAGCGCTTATGGTCGCGTGTCCCCACTGCCAAAGCACGACGTAGCATGAGGCCCCCAGTGCTGTCGAATAGGTGGCAAACACGAAATGTGCTGCGTGTCTGGTGTCGCCCAGCCATGTATGTACAGCATGCACCGTCCGAATGCGGGCATATCAGCAGCACAAGCTCTGCGTGGTGCCTGCCGGAGTCGCTTCACGTATCTACAGATTGTCAAACATAAGAGTTAGAGGAGTAGAGCGACGGCGCCACACGCTCTTGCCGCGACTACAGTACAGTACGTACACTATCGAGCTACTGTACAGTACTGTGGCTGCCGGCAGAGTTTGGAGCTTGATTATTCGCCAACCAAACCAAGTCCTCACGATGAGACAGCGATCCGCATGCTGCATGGAAGGTACTGTAACGTGCATGCCCAGTGGCCGTTACAATCGATGTCATAGGTCGGAGTGCCTCATCCGCATGGCAACTTTGCTCCTGGAGCCGAAGATCATGGCCTTCCGCTACCACGTTTCCCCGTGATCACGACCACACAATCGATGCCTTCATTATTAGAGGGGGTCAGACAGTGCCTGCATCACGTGTCCGGAGCTCATTACTGCGCGTCTTGTGAGCGTACTGTGTCCCGTTTCGTCCAGCCCCTCTGCCAGAGCTGTCGATGCCACTGCATGAGTAGAATAGGCGCCCACCTCCATCTCCGTGCAAGCCTGAAACAGCCGCCGGTACGACACTTTGAGCCTGGAAAGCTACAACTCGAACGTGGGCTGCAGCTATTCTTGACAATACTTCATATCGCAGCCGCCTTGCAACACGCCAGCAAATTCCATTGGACATAAGCGCTACGATGTACGACTATCCAGAAGTTTACATCGCATGTCACGACGGGTCACCATCACCATCCCGTATATGCAGATACCACGCATGCTTTGGCCTGTTACTCTGCTTTCTCGGTGTGAACGCATAATAAAACCAGCATCACCGTCGTCCACAATAGCATGTCGATCTTCACCATTGCTCTCTCAACTATAGCATTGGGCTGCGTCTTTCTGTACGCTGAAGATAGTCGGTACAGACAGGCTCGATGATGGAAACAGTAATGTTGTCATCCCCTCAACATTCCCATTTGAGTGGTAAGCTACTTTCGTGTTGTTGAATTTGCGGCTCAATGCTCAGCAGCTTTTATATCGCTGTTGTCCCACCTGCCGGGCAGTGAGCGGCTTGAACTGTGAACTGCCAAAAGGGTGGGCAACGCATGGTCCCGCAGGGTAGTATGAAAGTTTAGGATCCATCAAAAAGCTGGTTGTTTCTGCACAAAGCTGACATCCATTAGTGTCCGTCCTTGTCGAGATATGGTCATTCGGTAGTGCTGCGGAAGGATATTGCGATGCCTCAAACTAAGTTAGCATCAGTCGCTGTGGGAAGGGCGGCCTTCCTTCCGCCTCTGATGCACTTATGATCCGCGGAAAGCGTGTCTCAACCTAATGGGCCATGAAATGCTGCAGACCGAACCCTCAAGCACCAATTAGACTGTCTTGTGCAACAGCTGAGAGCCTTTGCTCAACGCAAAACCATCGGTGCCAGGTCCGCAAATACCGAAGGACGGGATGCCGCCCAAACCCCTCCACAGAAGCCCATGGCTGTGAAGACATCGAACATCATGGGAACCGGCTACATCCCCGACTAGCAACACTGTCCTCTGTACAAATATGCCCCCCCCCCCGCTCCCCGCGGTACGCAAGACCAGTTCAACAGCCTGCCTGCCGAACACTTTAGGCAGTCCACAACAACCAAAGGCCATAACCACCACCAATACAAGACAGTTTGACTCTTTCGAACCCGAGCATCAGCATGGGTCGCGGAGCTCCATACAAGCTTGCTCCAATGATGGCAACAACCCTTAGAAAGCCTCATTTAGCCAACGGTGTGTCCACTGGCGAGAAGGAGGAGATTGAAGAGGCAAGTAGCGCAAGCACACACACACACACACACACACACGCACGTGCTCATTATTGATGCCATTTATTACCCCACAGTAGTATGCCGGAAGATTGCTCCTACTATACAATCAACACATCCAGCGCCTGGTGGGACGACAAGCCAACCAGCGTAGTAGTAGGAGTAGTAGTAGGAGGAGTAGGAGGAGGAGGATAAGCACAACACAAGCAATGCTATGATGACTATTAACGAGGCATGGGCATGGAATCAATAGCAATGCTCTCTCTGTCTGGGCAGACTTCTACCCCGTAGTTTGGGTAAGAAGAAATAGGATCTGCAGCACAACAAAGACGAACTCTGGTCCGCTTCAAGCCCGAGAATACCACATTATGACCACATTTCGTGTCTACTTCCTCAGTCGCTGTTGCTCGTCTCTTTTATTCTTGTGCTGTGAACGTTACTCCCCTTCTTTACCCGAGCACTCGCTTTAGAGGTCCAGCTGCTGAAACGCCGCTTGCCATTGCGCAGAGAAGCCATGCCTGCTGGTTCGACACGTGCCGTGTTGGTCCCTGTCTACGAAACGCTTTTGTGTGTGGCAATCAGTCTTCAAACTTCAGCAGCGAGTGCTTCGTCTTCCATTTGTTGGCCAGCTCTCTCGCTTCAACATCTGCAAAGCTCTGTCCAAACATCAAAGCGCGCTGCGACTGCTCTGCCATTGCCATCGCATTTGCCTGCTTTGACAGCACATACTGCGCCCAGGGGAACTGCATGCTCCGCCAGGCACCCTGACTTAGATGCTGACGGATCGGAAAGTCGCCCATGAAGGGTGGCCGAGGACCTGGTGGCCTCATGCCATGACGGTTGGTCGCAAATGGGAACCTGCCTCCTGTCTGGGCTGGTGGGCACGGCGATGCTGCAACTGTGGGAGAGCATGGCACAGCTATCCAAGTCAGTACGGTCACCCGGTAGTTGAGCCTGGTCATGCCCTCGTGAGCTGGATACGTCTCATCGTTGATGTTGGGGGGGCCTTTCCAGTGCCAGAAGAATGGTTCCTCACGCAACCGCATCTGCGTGGCGGTCTTTGAGCCACCGTATGGGCTACGTGGCGGACCAACCAGTCTCTTCACGCGGTTCACGATAAGTTGTATTTGATCAGCATACTCCTCGAGTGTCTCCAATTCTACTTGCAAAGTCTCGACGCTATTGAGCTGGGGCGTGCTGAGAGCTCGCTGGATGAAGCCTTCATCTAGACTCAGAGGCTCTGGATCTTCCCATCGGTTCCAGTCGGTGTGCCGCATGGTAATGCGAAGGGTTCTGGGGACCGCTTCCGTGTGAGCCCAGTTCATCCGTTGTGCCCAGAACATGTTATCAAGCCTA
This sequence comes from Exutisphaerella laricina CBS 326.52, assembly GCA_000504385.2. Classification (NCBI taxonomy): domain Eukaryota; kingdom Fungi; phylum Ascomycota; class Dothideomycetes; order Mycosphaerellales; family Mycosphaerellaceae; genus Exutisphaerella; species Exutisphaerella laricina. Next base: position 7,010 of record AWYE02000522.1, read on the forward strand.
GCACTTTGTCAGTCCAACTAGTTGCCTCGCCATGGCAGGCCTCCATAGCCTAGGGCAGGAATATACTAGATGTCATGCGTGGGGGCCTTTGTTCTTACATGTGCTTCTGCCCGAAGATGTGGATCGTGCGAAAGTTCTCCTTGTTCAAAGTTGTCCAGGTTCGAGCAAAGTTGTATTTAGGTTGCTCAGCAATTGGCGGACCCCGATGATTTTCGAACCACAACGTGAACTTCGCCTGCCGGATTGGTAGTTGACTGGTCTCTAGCCATACTCGTCGGCAGGTCAGTAGCAGGGCCGTGCTGGTCTTGAGTGGCGCGCGGTAGCCCGGGCGACAATACCAGGCGGTATCTTTGTATGGATGCGCAAGGTCTTCATACTGCTCCGTGGCGAAGTCGAATATGATATCGCGGATTTCTTTCGGGAGTGTGCGGTAGAGTGGGGACTGATCTTGTGTGACGCATTTGTGCAGATTGTCTTCGAGGGATGTCTCTAGGGTGAGATGGCGCATGGAGACTCGTTCCAGGTATTGGTACAGGCGTTCGCCCTCCTGCCGAGGCGAGCGGCTGGTGACGGCCATGGTTGTCGTCCGCAATGAATGGGTACATGTGTGAGTCGTTCTTACCTGGACAACGGGCTGCGGTTGCCCGATGTTTGATGTTCTAACTTCTCACATGTACTGTGGAGTCAAGCAGGCAGCACCGGGCACCATCGCACCTGCACTACTCAGCATGCGGGCAGCGGTCTACAGCCACGACGACGTCACGACCAATCCTGTGGTACATGTAAGGCAAGAACTTCGAGGACGACCGATCGCGCCTGCTCGTTGTACTACTCTCCGCGTCGAAGTGCAGCTTCCTGTGCCGGTCGGTCTGCTGCGCCTGTCTACATGCACGTGTATGTACAACCAGCGAACAACCATGACACGTGGCTGCCGGCTGCTGAATGCGATCAGGAGCGTCTCCTCCGCTAGGAGGCAGGCAATCCAGACCTCGTCAGCTCGTGAATGCCCGATCGCGACCCTGAACATGCCAAGCATACTACTATATGCGGCATCCCGCGCCCATGCCTACGTGGAGGGTAGTCGCGGGGATGTTGGTGGGTTGCCGTGCTTGCATTGTTGTTGTCGCAGCGTGATTGTTCTACGTACTATGGCACCGTCGCCAGGCGTTGGCAAACAGTGGTCCCTCGAGACGCTTGACCTTGCTTCGCTTGCTACGCACATGTGTATGTATGATAAGGCATCTCAATTATTCTTCCTGACATATCATGCTTTCCGTTGCCGAGAATGGTTCATTATGTCATCCACTTCTTTCGGTGCGCGCCAGAGCAAGTTGCTATTTTACGTCCGTAATCAATCTCCGGAAGCCTGGCAAGTCTCTTGTTCTCCCCCCCCCCTGCCACACCAGGCTTCCATGCCTGAAGCTAAACCCAGGAGAACACACGGCCAGGTGTAAAAGTCAGGCCCGTGTGCTCGCGAATCCCTACTGCGACGAAGTGCTGTACTCTTCTGCCTGCAGATCGACGGTAGACTTGCTGACAAAGACCGAAAAGACTTTGGGCCGGCAGGTGCTGCTTGTGTTGTTGTTGATGATCATCATCACTGTTGGCCGGTGGTCGGTGGCCGTGACTCTTGTACGTAGCATAGTTCAGCTGTCCGTGCTGGCACGGCTGCTCTCAGCCCCCGGACGATCGACCGCCCGACGGGGTTGAAATGAGATCTCTGCACGTCTCCGCGCTGTTCGTGTGATAGTTGCACTTCTTAGTTCGTGAAGACGCAAGGATCCTACTGCAGTTCACCAACAAGGAGACGGGGCATGCGAATGCTACCTACGAAGAACGAAGCTCTTTCTGGATCCGTATGCAATAATAACTTCTGTGCGAGATCCGTTTGCCTATTTGCGGCGACCGTTGTTCGCCGGCATACCGAGCCTAATCATCAAAAAAGTCATACTTTGTTGTTCAGGCGTACCGCTGCTAGTGTGCCCAGCACATCGCCATCTTCTCGGTACAATACCGTGGATACCTCACCTTCAAATGGCCTTCTTCGCACATGCTACTACTGTAGTTGCTAATAAGGGAGGGATACCACACGGGGTCGCGCGCTGCTGGGAGGTGCCACCAGTGCACCACCCCGTTGAGCAGCTTTCGAAACGTCCCGTCTGCTGACAGAGCACGTGGACTCGTTTCGGCGGCGACTGACGTGGTGCAAACTTCAAAGGCCACGACTCAAATAGCATCTGCCGCCCTGGATGCGCCAGATCCTTGTCCGGGACAGGTGACAAACGACATACTCACAACAAGCTGTCGCGAGGCCTCGCAACTAGGATGCGTTTCATCGGCCGCAGCACCCCAGGCACTTCTGAAGAGAATCCGCATGCCACGACAGCCAACGTCGTCCTGCAGATTGGTTCGAAGAAAGTCCCCGTCAAAGCAGAGAAGCTGCTTAGCGCCACTGATGATAACGTGAACGTCAGTGCCCGATCTGTGCGCCAACAGCGCGCTTCGTTCCTGGAGCCACAGCCAGACGCACGAGCTCCAAACGATGAAGACAGGGCCATCGAAGTTTTTTCGCGGATGCAGGAAGAGCTATCGGGAAGGACGGTGGCACGAGATGACGGAATGCCATGGTCGCCCGACTCATACGGCATGCCTGGCAAGCATATCCTTGCAGACACGGATAGGCTCCGCTGGGACCTGTCTGATCATGTAAACCCACCGCCGGCCTACTCGAGGCAAATGAAAAGGCAACAGACCGCCAAATCGGCTGTCCGCGACATGGCCCTGTATCAGGGCGGTCCTCCCATATTCGACTCCTTGCGTGAACCTACATCAGGCGGATTGTCGCCGCTGGAAATGAAGCAACATCAGGTTTCCAAACGCCGGAGGACGACTGAACATGCTTCATCACGACCCGAAAAGCTCGATCTTGTGCAGCTGTTTCCTCAACCAAGGCCCGCGACTGGGAGGCTGTTGTCGCCATCACGGCAGCAACGCTCGTCATCAGCGCTGACCGACGGCACCAAATTCCCACTGCCACCACTACCAGGCGCAGCGTCGAGATTAGATATGGAAAACCCAAGTAGTCATGGCAGCCCGAAATCATCCATGAGACCGTCTGCAAGTGCTTCTGGCACTGCCGGCAAGCCTGGAACAGGCAAAATGATCAACGAGAACATTTTCGACCAGCACAAGACCCACGTGCGAAGACCACCCAAGGGCATTCAGAACTGGTTCGACGCATATCTGGACACAGACGATGACGACGAAGAAGTAGAAGAAGAAGAAGAAGAAGTGGAAGTAAAAGAAGTAAAAGAAGTAAAAGAAGAAGCAGACGAAGAGTTCGAGAGAGAAGCCATGCCAGAGCCTCAGGAATTGCCAGCCGGAGAGGTGCTTCCACCTGCCTATGCTCCCCCCGGAAGAAATGCATCGCGCAGCAACGACAGAAACATCCCGCCGAGTCATTCATCGGATCATGTCTCTGAACAACGGAGCATTCCAGAGCCTATACAAGAGCAGGAAGAGACGTTTCGAAACACGAGCTCATCTCGCTCGTGGGACAGCATACAATCATCACATATCGACCTGCAGCGGCACTCAGCCAACCATGGTTCAAATCTTGCGACAGGACAAAGTGCACCTTCTTTGTCAGGATCAGACTATGCCGATGACGACGGAGAAGGTGAAGAGGATTCTCAAGACGAGCTTCGCCGTCTAAACCTGCCTCCTATACGGGACAGCATCTACGACGATCGGAGTGTCGTTGTTGGCTCTGCACTCTCCCTAGGCGTACATAAGCTGCAGCGGCCGCAAGCCATCCAGGGCATGCACAACAAATTCAGCCGCGAGAGGCTGCGTCAGGCCCAAAGCTCTCCAAGAGACAAGCCATCCAAGGGCAGCGATCAAGACTCCAACACATCAAGTAAGGATCCTACCGCTGATCGACGTACCCGAGCATATCCCCACCCTTCCCAGGCTCAAACCCATCCAACTGCTGAGCAGGTCGCCCTCCGCAAACTCCAAGGCCTTAGCGTTTCCACGCAGACTACTGACCAGAATTCAACAGCATATCGAGGGCATGAAGCGAGCCACAGCGTCGGCAGCAGTGTGCCTCAAGACGCAGCTCACATGATGGCTGTGACCGAAGAAGAGATGTTGCTGCTTGAGTTGATGCGGCGCAAACGAATTGACATGCAGCAGTCCTCTTTCACAGAAGGCTACCAACTGGCTATGAAGACTGAGCAACAGCGCTTCACAAAACGCACAGAATCAGCGGAACTACGGGCGCTGAGAGCGCTTCGCAAGCAAGAAGACGAGCGTAGAGACAGTTCCATGTCGTCGACAGAGTCTGCCTCCGCGTCTCACAGCAGCGCCTCAGATATGCGTAGGCAACTGAGCAACATCCGCAAGGAGCAGGTGGACGAGGCGTTCCATATCGAACGTTTCCTGAGCATAACACATCCTCAGCCACTATCATCCCATCCGCCTGATAACGTATCATCTCGTCCGCCTGACATCGATGAGGCAACAGCGCCTGCGTTACCAGCGCCAACTGCGAGACATCCCAGCGGAGAGTTGCTACCGGCGACTGTCTACTCCCCTGTCAGATCTGGAACACCGAATACCGGAGTCAGCCCAGCGATGACGCAGGGAACATTCACGTCTATAAGCGAAGTGTCGACCGACTCAGAAGAGATCCAGAGACGAGTACAGCATTTCATCCAGACGAAAGGCGCTCCACCGCCACTGAGCACCATGCCGAAGACGATGCAACGTTGCTTGAAACGAACAATCACCAGCTTACCACCATCTCCGGTCATAGAGGAAGAGCAAATCCCAGAGGTTCCCCCGAAGAGTCCCGATCGTTTCATACATGGGAGGCATTTCTCCACCACTTCTCAACTCAGCCACAAAGTCTCGTCCGTCTCGTTGAATGATGCTGCATCGCGAGATTTCTCCCCTGTCTCGGCACTGCCGTCGCGGAACAACACTTTGCGCGATGTCTCGCCCCCCATGGAAGGGAACAGAGTGCCACCTGTTCCGACCAAATTCGAGGAGCGCGCGCAGGCGGCTCTGGAGCGAAGCACAACCCCGATCACCAACCCGACAGCATCCCCTGCATTCTCAAGGAAGAACCCTGCTTCCCCGTTTAGCAATATCATCAACGCAGCGACAAACCCCAAGCCTCTATCTGCGGCAACCGCAAACTGGACGCCAGCGGGCAAAGCTCGCCGCATACAATTCTCGGATATTCCGAAGATCAAGACCAGCAAGGAGCAAATCACTGTGAATATTGATGCGGTGACCATCCAGGAGCCCGCGACGATCAACGAAGCGCCAGCAGCTGTTAAACCAGTCTGTAAACTCAACACCGTGGAAACAATTGACAAGCATGGCAGTCTGCTGAGCATTACAAGTGCTAGTGAGGAAGTCCTTGCGGCATGGTCTGAATTGGGGGGCAATTCGTCAGGCTCATTGCGCCCGAAACAAAGAGTGCGGCCTTCTGGACCTCTTTCGGGAATAATGAACAGTCCGTGTTAATGCGAAGAGATGTTCGTGGTTAGCTGATGCATTTTGGCACAACAGAAGATATACCTTACTTATACCCTGTACTATAGATACCAAGTGGTGTCGAAGGCTAATGCCATCAGATCAGCTGTGGAGATGCGGACATGGAGGCTCATGAAAGCAGGCATGCATCTTATGTACTATACCGACACGAGACCGCGAAATTCGTCATTAGGTCGATTACGCCTGGCATTCATTGATTAATCTACAACAAGTAAAATTCGAAACCCAGATCGCAAGAGGCGTGCTGAAGGGGTGATCGAGCCAATTCCCCAATTGAGTACGACGCTTAGTCTCGATCGAATCGAATCAGAGGTGCCGGGAAAGTAAGTGGTTGAAGTAGTGGTTGAGAAAACGCTTCTCCATCGTGGTCCATTGCTTAGCATCCAACACATACGAAGCTATGCGAGGTCGATGTGAGTACGTCAAGGCGCAACGGTAGACATGTCAGCGAGCATGAAGTGCATAAGAAGTGGCATGAAGCTACTGCCGATAATGTGCGTACATCTTCGTAAACAAACAATGACGCTCATCTACTCCCCTGCCACTACCTTTTTTGCCTGCTGTCCCTCCAACGGTACAGCCAGCAGTACACGTGCTGTAGACACGCCCCTCATCGATGTGACTTGCATCCACAAACACGTGATTAACGCGTCTTCCGTTACGGTCTTGATGGGCGGTCGTTGCCCTTTCTACGGGGAGGGACGCTAGTGGCGGGTTCCTGCTTCGCGAGCGTTTGATATTCGAACACTCAACCACCACCACCACCACCAACAACAACAACAACAAGAAGAAGAAAAAGAAGAAGCATCGTGCAATCGCGCAACGTCGACAATGACATGACACACCACGCACATTTCACCGACCGATTCGCCAAGCTTCGCAGGAAGATTGCTGCCACTCTTTCCCTCAGAGTGTCGAGAAAGAACTCCAGTTGCGGTCACCCCTACTTCTCCGGCAACATCTCTGCACCTGGCTCGTTTGCCGGCTCTTTCTCCGCCGTCACCAACAACTCCTCTCTGATCAGCTTGCCCAGCTCGACCTCCGAAACGCAATTCATCATGGGCAAATCCAACAAGTTCGACTACACCAACCGCCCCAACGCTGGTACCAAGCTTGGCGAGATCATCGGCCGCGACCTCGAAAAGGAAGCCGACAAAGTGCTGAAAGATGCCGAAAAGCAGGGAACCAAGGCGCGGAAGCAGAGCTCGAGCAGCGTGGGCAGCACTCACTCGAACGACACCATCATACACCACCTCGACATCAAGGTCCCGTCTAAGCAGCTTGGTGATGCCGGCGCGATGGCAATGGCAGATGGCCTGCAGAACGCTCTGCAGAAACGCACGCACGACGCTTGTGTGGCACTCGAAGACCTCAATCTACTGGGCAATGCCATCACCACTGCCGCGCTCAAGCGACTTGCGCCTGCGATCGAGCTCGCACAGCACGATTTGAAGACCGTCAACTTGACCAACAACGCCATCAAGGTCGAGACAGACGAGGAAGCTCAACAGTGGCTAACCTTCTTGCGCTCGTTCAGGGAATGCCGTCGCATGCGAAGACTGGACTTGAGTGGCAACCCGCTCGGCTTTCGTGCCCTTGAAGTTCTGGCACAGGTCTATACCAGAGAGCCACCGATCCAGCACATGTCAGCCGGTGACGATATATCAGCGTTTGCACTGCCAGATCAGACTGACAGTGCCGAGCAACTACCAATATTTTCCGGCTTTGCAGACTCAATGATCAATGGCTCGCATCAGAAGCGACGTCGTGGGCTGCGATCTATCCCGTACATCACGTTCAATAACATCGGCTTGAATGATGCGGGGGCCCTATGGCTGTCGTACATTCTGGAGGAACATCCTTTGCCAAGTCAGCTCATCGATGCTGTGAACACGACCTCTGCCACTTCATCCGACGAGACGTGTGTGCAAGCTCACTCAATGGGCATCGATTGGAGCCAGAGCGAGCCAGACCTTGGCAAAGATGGCCTTGTTCTACTCAGGAGAGCGGAGGCTGTCCGGCAGCAGACGATGTTGGCACATCAACACAACGTCGCGGAAACGGAGCCAGCTGGAGCTGTCACCAATGGCGCAACGATATCACACTCTATCGACCGCCGAGCATCTCGTGGCGACAGGAGAGCCAGTCTCCGCTCCCTCCAGACCGAGGACGGCCAACAAGAGTTATCTGAACTTGATAGTGCTCGCAAGAAGGTACAGCGAGCAGTTATCGAGAAGCACGGCGCTTGTAGTGGCGAGCTGTGGCGAGCAGGACTTGCAATCTTCCTGGCTGCCAGAGAAATGACGGGCATAGGTCCAGGAGCGAGAACCAACATCTACGTTGGACCTTCTCAATTCAATCCCGTCAAGGATAACAGCTCTCGTCCAGTCACGCCTGCCAGCTCCACAATATCTATCGTTGCACTCACTTCGCCATCTAGAGGTCCTCGCCAAGGCACATATGCAGCTACCTTGACCGCCAACACCAACGCCACTGCCGGTGAGCCGGCTATCGCCATTACGGACGTCACGAACACTCCTACCACGCCTAAGGTGGTGTTTAAGCCGCACCGCAGGTGCGGTATGAGTGCCGGCAGCGATGCCAACGGTTATAGCAGCAGCATCAACATGGATGAAGCGAGCAAGAAGCTAAGCGACCTGGAGCTCCGGGTCCAGCGCGACGACAATCCTAAGCGCTCCATTGGCTTCCAGCAGAACATCTGGAGTCACCAATGTGGCCATCATGATGGCCAGGACAAGATTTATCGCGATACCACAGTGCCGAGCCATTTGCCAGCCAGTGTCATCGAGACTGTAGCGCTCGACACTGTCGACGGGTGGCAACAGAAGCTGCTCGCACAGAAGCAGCGAGAAAAGTGCATGGAATGGGCTCTGAGGCGAGGGAATTTCGAGATCGAGAACGAGTGGCGCAGAATGTCGGATAGTGCGCAGATTTGGATGCTGCTGGAGAGGATTGGGTGCCTTGCTTACCAGCGAGAGTAGAGGCGATGAAGGATGGTAGTGTGCTGTATGCCATCCGCACAATCTCGACCGCACCGCAACAGAACGGTATAGATGAAGCGGTAGCATCAAGGGCGTACCGGCAAATGTGATGGTCCATGGACGGCTTCTGCTTCATACATCTCATTTTCTCTTGTAGCAGGCTAAGGCTTCAAATCGCCTTCTTCATCGCTTCTTTTTCAAATCATCCGAGTGGCATCATGCTTTCAGAGCAAATTCCTTCGTCCGCTCGTACGTCTTATAGCCCTGATTCCTTTCGGTCTTGTGCTCATCGCCTGCCAATGTGACCACTCTCTGGTTTTCCGCAGTACTTCAGGCCACAGAACTCGGATTTAAAGATCTGCTGTAATGCCCGTGCCAATCCATTCACATGTTCGAACCATGATATTTTCAAGCCGCCCGTCCAGCCTAACCCCTCTTCGCCGTAATCCTACAAGTCGCCATTCTTATACACTCTAATTCGGTCAAAAACATGGTTCGTTACGCCTCGCTACCGCTTTCTCATTGAAGCATTCGTAGCAGGACGGTGTAGCCCGGTCCATTGTCGGCACTCAGGAAATTGTAGTCCCGTGGATAGCGATGTGCCTAACTCTTGACAAGTGCAATCTCGCCATTGCGGTTGCCTGTTGGTGAGGTATCTTGGTATTTGCCATTCTCGTTGGGAGACAAAGTACCGATCTCTAGAGATGGCGGTATTTCCAATGTCGTGCGAGAATGGCCATGCCCAGTCGTCTTCCTCGCAATTAGCCCTGGAATCTTTCTCAAAACGATTCTTCCTAAGAATCTTCGTGAATCTTTACACTGGCATCCACAAACTCTGGGTACTGCTGTTGAAACTTTCGACCAAGACTCCAATTATCCAGATTCCGTAAGTGGTGCTCGAATGCTGGATTGATCCTCAACTCGTTCGAGCCGGAGGTTGGTAGCAGAAAACAGTCGAGCGCTTCGGCGCCATTCGGCTTCCTGTAATTCAGGGATATTGTTGTCGTATAAGGTATGAACCACTCGTTGAAATCGACTTGCTTTTCGCCGGCGCACAGAGTCTTGCGCATGTGTGGCCATGGTAGATAATCTGCCCAGGCGAAGTGAGGATGGTCGTACTGTTCTTGAACTGGTCGACACATTGGCGGAAGTCTTTCGTAGCATTCAGAGCAGGGACAGATGAGCCAGCGCATTACGAGGAACATGATATAGAGCACCGCTACCTTCTCTGGGAGCTCCTTGATGTCAGGGAATTTCGACAGCAGATTAACTAACAGTTCTGACACTGGATGCTGCTGTTCGCTTGAATTTGTGTTGATGAGCGCTGAGAACGTAGGATAGTCTGGTCCGATGACTTCAAGTTTTGACATGCCTTCTCGTAGCATTTTGGTGCGACTCCGGTGAAAATCGATCAGCAAATAATCCAGTGGGCATGAAGCTGGCCCTACATTGGTCAAGCGCGCGTGCGGTGCGTCACCCCTGCGGTCTGCTTGAGCGGCTAATCCAGGTGACTGGACCTCATGCTGCTTGTGAGTTTGGGCTGAGTCGAGCAGGAAGCTGAGGCGCTGGCGTCCGCTCTCAATGTCGGGCGGATGATCGAGACTCGGAGACCATCTTCGGAGCAAACCTTCTCCACTTTGGTATGCTGAGGCTGTGCCACCAACGGGAGCTGCACTGCCTGTTCGGGTTGGAGGGCTCATTTGGGTGTTCGAGGACTCAGGCGATCGCAGATCGGGATGGAGCTGTTGCTGCTGCTCATATGGCGGCTGTGCTGACAGGGCGTATGCCTGCTGCGGCGGCTGGATAGGCGGCAAAGGAGATTGTTGTGCTGTCAATGCGGCCAATTCTGCGCCGCTTTCTGTGAGCAACTCGAAATTAATTAGGTCGTCAAATGTGAACAACTCACCATTTAGATCGGGGCGCTGCGAGCCGCCGACAATTCCAGCGATGGAACCCATTCTCCGTCTGAGCTCTTCGCATTCTGCCAGCGCGCGGTCTCTCTCCCGCATCACCCTTTGCAGTTCTTGAAAAGGCTGCTGGCTTTCCAGCTCGCGTATCCTCCGCTCCAGCGTCTCGATTGTGTTGCGAGTCCGCTCTCTAATGGCTCTCTGTGCCTCTCGATCGTTTGCCCGCTTCTTAGCCAACTGCTCTGGCGTCAGGTTGGCCACACCACGGCTGCCTGGCTGGCCCGTGGCCCTCCGTTTCTTGCCATTTGACGTGTTATTTGGTGTCGGCGTATGATTGTGAGACTCTAGCGCTGCGGCGGCAGTCGCGATGCTGCCTGGGTCATCGCGCGGGTCTGCTGGGCTGTTGAGAATGATGTTAGACATATTTGCAAGTAAAAACTGCTCGAGATCTGTGCCGAACAACGCGCTGAAGTCGGTCGACCAGTCGTGCATCGGCGACTGCAGATCTTCGAGCGTCGCCAGGTTGGAAAGCGCTGCTACGTACGCCTGATATGGTTGCGCGTCTGGCACCGAGTATTGTGTTGTCTGTAATTGTGACGGCGATGTCGATGTCGATGTCCTTGAAGCAGACGTAGCCGACATGATGGTTGGCTTACCGGGCGCTGCAGACATTCGAGTCGTGAGTTTCGAACCATGCGATGTTAACGAGTAAGGTGAGGGAATTCAGCGGCGGAAAAAGATTCCGAGCCGAGGCGCGTCTGCTTAGCAAATGTCCTCGAAAAGTCCACTGACAGTCACGCTTCCTGGTGACCTTCACCAACAAGCATAATCGTTCTCCGTTTGCTGGCGGTGCCTCTTGCGGCAACCGGATGACAAGACATCCCTACTATCAATGCCTCAATGCTTCTGGAATGCCTTTCATCATAACAGTCGCACTGACTAGCCGGCGGACACATGTCGGTGGCGCTGAACTTTGCTTGCACGACTCACGGCCAGAGGATGGCTAGATCGAGATATTATCCGCCAACGCGTCTGGAGACACCATGGCGTCAATGGTGCCTCGCGTGGAAGATAAAAACTGCTTTAAAACAACCACAACCCATTCCGTCGCGCATCGTCAACGACGAAAGTGATACCTTAGCGATCGCAGGCACGACCCGATTCCGATGAATGCCTGATTGTACCCTTCGCGGAGCCAGCAAAGCGTCAACAACATGAGACCGGACGTGCACCATGCTCGTCCTGAGCAATGACTCGACTGCTTATGACCGAGGACGATCTTCGAAGGACAACAAGTGCTCTGAGATCGAGGACATCTGGGTGCACTACATGTGGTCCGCCAAACACTACTGATGCATTTTGACTCGCTAAATCATCAGCACATGGAAAATGATGGATTGGCACTCTTTTGGAACTTCGGCCAGCTTCACACAAGGTGTTTAAGTCCTGCCGAATGCGCCCTGCACTCCGTGTCCTTGCTTCGGCTGCACCTAAGCGAAGCAAGTGCCGTTCATGGGTCCCCTGTCGAAAGACTTCAATGGCTGTCGGAAGGACCTGCTGGCGTTGTGCAGCTGAATCGCGTGAAAGGCGGCTTAGGTACGATGACGGATCTGCTTTCTGGCGTAGCCACGTTGCGAGCTCCTTCGTGACGACATCTGGCAGAGATGACTAGTTCACAGCCAACATGATCTGCAGACTTGACACAAGTCAACTTCTACGTCAAAGCGTGTTAGCAGCTGGGCCACTTTCACAGCTGCTCAGATTAGCAGACTGCTTCGTTGCGAAAAAGCCTGTGCGATCGCTTCTGCGCCTGGAAAGTACGATATATCAGCTGACATAGCATCTCCTTTGACTCGATTGTATGACTCGATGGCAATTGCCAACAAAGACAGACGATCCAAATGAACCTGCCACCGGTATGGAGAGCATTTCTAACCTCCAGAGACACCCCTCAATGTTACAGCATTCTTTTTCGTGGCGTCCTACCATTACGCGCGCTTGTAAGCACGCAGGCATGCCACAAGTGCTAGTTAGCTAGACCGTCCGACAGATACCTGCTTATCGTCGCAGATATTGCTGCGTTCCGTCAACTGATTATGGTCTGCATTTATGTGGAGCTTACGATCTTCTGAGGCTGCAAAGCTGAGACACGTACTGTGACATAGCCAGCGCTTAGCTACAAGGCATGAGCAGCTTTCGAGCACGATTCGCCTGCTACGGTACGTGATTGCATTGTATTGGTGTCAATGACGAGATTCGCCTTTTAGGACAATAACAATCGCGTCAGCAAATCATTGCTTCAGGATGCATCTTGCCACTTCTTCGTGCAAATCATATATGGCCACGTCCCTTATCCAAACGGCACACAATTACTACCGCATCCTCGACCCGCCACATCTGTATATGGTTGTTGCAATGTGCACTTTCGGCCAATCTGGTCTCTTTATGATGCTCATTCCATGGAAGTGAAGTTAGCGGTGCTGGACAAATAGTCATACGCAAAGACTTCCTTTCCAGAGCTATCTGGGTTCCAGCCTAAGGGTCGGCATAGTGATCATATCTTTTTGCAGACATTGCGAAAGTCTTGCACAGTATGTCGATGTGAATTTCACGAATACGACGCCGTTGGACGTATGATCGTCTCTCCATCGTAGGTGCCTCGTCTTGATTGCATAGCTGAGTAATTTCGTCCTTCCTCTCGCCAACAAGCAGATCTTTTGCCGACATCCAAACACTAAGTATCCAATCTCACATCCCCCTCTTCTTCTCACCACCCTGCTCTGAAACTCTTGTACGCTCCTCATCGTAATAGTCCAGGTAAGTACTCCTTCACTCACAAACCCCATCCATTCAGAGCACGAACCCACATAAAACAGCGTTATACAATACATCGAACATATTCGCCTCTATGCACTTAAAGTATCACGGTCGGCATCCACGCATCACTTAAGATCAAACATATCTGCAACAATCTCGGCTCAGCTTTCTGCACACGACAATCATCGAATATGTCATCATGGTACAGAAGAACCTTCGTTCCATCTCGTATCTTTGCGGATCGTAGCCATAGAGTATGACCAATGGCTCCGTTTTGGAGGCATTCTCGAAGCGATGGCCCACAAACCTAGGAACGACTGTGAGGCTGTAGGTTTCGCCGGCTATGTACCATATTTCTTGGCCTGATTCGACGTGGAACTTTTCGATTTGTAGCTGATAGTGGCTGATGGGCCATGAAGGAGGAGGGGGTGCCGTCGGACCAGGCGTTGTTGGAAGGCATGACTTCTTTATCGAACCATTCTGGTTGGGGTAGAGAATTGTTGTTATGCAAGGCCGTTGTCCCTGTGGATGAGAAATCTTGGGTTCGAGTGCTTCAATAGTGAATGTTTGATGTTCCTGGTGACAGTGTGTCTGCTAGATCTATGGTGACGATTGTGCCTGATACATATGTTCTGCCTGCCGCTGATTTGCGGTTTCATATATGTCGATGCCCCAGATGCTTAGCCCTGAAGTCTAGTGTGCCGTGGGCTATTAGTTGAGATGGAGGCCATTATGAGCATTGCTCACATTCAAGCGAGCTGGCTGCTGTAACGTGACACCATCACCTCGATGCCACGTGACGACGATGTATCACTAGCGTATTTACAGGGATCAAGCTTCTGCTCATTTCTTTTCTACAGCGAAGTCGAACCTCGTCTTGACAACAACACAACCAGGCCTCACAAAGCCAAAGTCGACATGTTCATGCACCACCTCCCGCCATGATATCTCATCCATCAGTGTCTTCGCGACGCACAGTCTCAGAACAAGTTCCTAAGCCGCCCTGCACAATTCACCGTCTCGCCATAATCGGAGAAAGAGCCCAGCTCACAGGCATACATCCCATAGAAATTGGCGAGAACACCATCGTCCATCCCTACGCTAAAATCAAAGCAGAGGAAGGTAAAATCATCATTGGCGCTAACTGCACCATCTGGGAGGAAGCCATAGTTGGCTTTGCAGAACCACGTTCTGTCAACGGCACCGAAGGCACCTCCATCATCATTGGCGATGGTGTCAACATCGAAACCAATGCAATTGTGGAGGCGTGTATCATCGGCGATGGCGCTTCGATAGAGGTGGGTTCCAAGATTGGACGGGCCGCGCAGATTGGCAAGCACTGCAAGATTGCGCCGATGAGTGTTATCCTGCCTGGCGAGGTGCTGGAGGATTACACAGTGGTGTACGGCCATAACCAAAGGAGGATTGACACTACCACCATGAGCCAACCGGAGGTAAGAGACGCGAAGCATAAGGGGCAGATAATGCATTTGGATGTCTTGAGGAAGGTTGTGCCTGATGCTTCGCATAAATGGCGCTGAACGATATACGATTCATCACGCCACACCATTGGACTTCAGGCTGCCGCAACCTTTACAATGCGATGGACGGTTGTGAATCCCTGACGACGATGCATCGGAATCACTTCGATGAGGTACGTACTACATCTGCTACCTCCTTGCCCATTTGATGATGAGAAACCAAGCTGGCACCAGTCCGAGAAGACTTGTACTCTTTTTCTGCGGATAAGCTTTGCGTGAGTCAAAGAACTCATACCTGACATTATACCACTCAACCACTTTGCTGTCTGCCATTGGTAACAAGATAATGTAAACTGATATGGTGCGCAGGACCGCACGGAGCTACCTTGATTTGCTCCTCAATACGTCGAGAATCCAGCATTTCCCGCTCACCTCGTGTCCCTCGACGCCACCGGCTGCGCGCCGTCAAGCGAGTTCTCTGTACAAGGCCATGCCCCATTCGAAACCATACCGATTCCAATACTCTGGGATACCATCGCCCTTCTCCCTTGCCGGACTCCAATGCAGCGTCTCCCCTCCACCCATGAGGCGAATCTCATCCACAAAGCCATTCAACACACCAGTTCGAACGATCTGCCCGACAATACTTCCGAGCGCATACAGCGTCGTCGTCGGATCCGTGTCTCGTTCTGATAGCGTGTAATGGGAGTGCTCGTCGTTTTGCACATCCCTCTCTTCGACGATGACGCGCAGCTCTTTCAGATGAACTGGCGAGGGAAGCACATACTGCGCGTCGAAACGAGGACCGCAGTGAATGAGATGGTTTAACGTTTGGTACAATCCGCTCGTGATCCCGTGAGGGCCGCCTACACCCCATGCCTGGAAACCTCGCGAAGCGTTGTAGTATGCTTCGAGATAGTGCATTTTATCGGGAGGGCAGGGTACCCGCCGCCACGTGGTCGTACCCAGCGTCATTCCACCGCGAGTCGCCTCAAGATCCAGCACACATGTGCGATTGCTCACTTGGTCCAGAAATGATGCTTCCTGCATGAAAGCGCGAAGCTCGAGGGCTGTTGTGCGACAAGCGAGCATCAGTCTCAGCCATGGAACGGTCATTGGCTTCTCTGTGTTGAGATCTGGGACGCTCTTGAAGCCAGATTCGGCGGTGTGCGTGTCGCGCCATTGCAGGAGGGCAGTGTAGGAGAGGTCGAGATCGAAGACGTGTTGGTAAATTTGCAGGCGAAGTTCGCGGGGCAACCCCAGGAGGCTGGCTTCATTGATTGGGGTAATAGACATCTTCGTTGCGCGTGCGAGTTGATGAGTTGCTGGTGTTGTCGTGGGGGAGACAGCATGCGATGTGCAGTAAATGGCAGCCTCCGCGATCGTCGCAATCTGAAGAAACACGCGTGTTTCTTTAGCTTTTTGAACAACAACACGATGCCAGAACACTTCTAAACGGCACGATAGATAGTATGCCGGCGAGAATGCATGCCGTAATAGAAGCGCGAGGTCAGAAAACGAGGTTTTAGTGATTATATAGCAAGTTGAATATATTCGGCTATGGTGTGGGGTAGAAAAGCTTCTTCTTCTGTACCACATGTAGGACTGTCGTCGTGTCTCGATCCCGCAACCGAAGTACACGACCATCAATCATTTGCACTACAGGTGGCTTCCAAGCCAAAGAGACGACTTTTGAGTTTTGAACTCTTCGTGACACAAAACGTATCGGCATCTCCACCCCACACCCTTGCACGTGCCATGGCCATGCCTTGCCGTGCCAAGTCCCGTATGTTACGTACCTACTCTTCCATTCAGATCCGCAGCCTCGCTCGACCTAGCATGGACAGGACTGCGGGTATCGAAGCCCCCAATAGCCAACATTAACCTTTGATATTCGTGGAATCTGTGAGCACGAGATATTCTTTCTCGAGCTATTATCGGCGGATGCCTCACTGCCTGACCCATGGATGGTTTCGAGCCATCGTTGGTCGTGTCTGCCTGTGAACTGCCCATGGCGTTTATGTTGATTGACATCTCCGATGGCCGCGTCAACTGGTAGAGAGCCTGTGTTCTCGAGTCTTTCCTCCTGATAGAAGATGAAGAAGCGACAAATCTGTGCCCTCGGTGCGTTGGCTGCCGAGGCAAGAAAGCTTGTCATCACGCCAAGCTTTCACCTCCTTGCCACCTGTGATTCGACTCCAAACACTCACACGACAGGCCTTTCTTCACCAAGCAGGTAGCAGGTCGTCCCACTTCTGCGTGGCGTACTGTGCTGCGATGACATCTATGTACCGTCTTCAGCCGCAATATGTTTGGAGACGAATGATGAGCACGCCATCGACCACCACCACCACATTCGGTTAGAGACCACCGAATTTTACGTTACATATTGGTGTAGCAGTATAAAGCGCGGATGGCATGCAACTACGCTCTTGCGTATATCGAACAATCTACAGCATCATACAGACGTCCTCTGCCGCACGGCTTATGACTTAGTTCTGCGAGCCGTTCTTGGGCGACACCCTTCGAAATGGGCACCCACGATATTGAGGCCTCGAACGATGGCTACGATTCCAAAGCAGGCGCCGATGTCAACTCCAGGCCAGCATACGACAACGAACTTCCACCGGAAGCACCAACGAGCGCGAAGCTTGCCCGAAAGCTCTCGGCTCGACAAGTGCAGATGATAGCTATAGGAGGTACCATAGGAACTGGTCTGTTCCTAGGCACTGGAAACAGTCTTGCCAAAGGAGGCCCTGCCTCCATGCTTATAGCATATGCTATCGTTGGTGCTATCGTCTTCACGACGATGCTTTCCCTGGGCGAGATGGCTGCTTTCATCCCGGTGGCGGGATCGTTCTGTACCTTTGCCGGACGATTTGTCGACGATGCATTCGGTTTTGCTTTGACCTGGAACTACTGGTTCAACGAGTAAGAAAGCTCATGTATGGAAGCTTTGTTGCTTCTACCCCAGCTTCCACACGTCAAGGCTGACATACATCATCTTTAGTGCCGTTTCGACGGCAGCCGATCCGGTGGCATTACAACTGCTGCTACAGTACTGGACAGACAACTTTCCTGGCTGGGCGCTGAGCTTAATATTCTTGTTCATACTCCTGGCCCTAAACATCGTCAGTGTCAAGGTCTATGGGGAGACGGAATACTGGCTATCACTCCTCAAAGTGATCACGATCTTCATCTTCATCATCCTAGGCATTGCGGTCAATTGCGGCGCCAGCACAGATCATCGCTACATCGGCGCGAAAAACTGGTACATCGGCGATGCTCCTTTCGTCAACGGTATAGGTGGCTTTGCTTCGGTCTTCGTGACTGCATCATTCGCTTATGGAGGCACGGAATCTATTGCCATCACTGCAGGCGAGACTAAGGATCCGCAGCGCACATTGCCGAAAGTTGTTCGCAATGTCTTCTGGAGAATCCTGCTTTTCTACATCCTCTCTGTGCTGATCATCGGTCTCAACGTGCCGTACAACTACCCTGACCTGGCCACGAAGGATTCCCGCACTTCACCCTTCACCATCGTCTTTCAGATGGCAGGGTCAACAGCTGCTGGCAGCTTCATTAATGCCGTCGTGATGACCAGCGTTATATCAGCCGGAAACCACGCCCTGTTCGCTGGTTCTCGCCTAATGTACAGCTTGGCCGTGAATCGACATGCGCCCCAGTGTCTTGGTGTTTTGAACAGAAACCAAGTTCCTTGGGTTGCAGTCCTGGTGACGGCCTCCATCAGCGGTCTGTGCTTCGGTGCAAGCTATATCGGCGCTGGTCAATTGTGGTCCTGGCTGCAGAACATTGTCGGTGTGTCGAATCAGCTGTCCTGGATCGCCATAGGTTTCGCCAGTCTACGCTTCCGCACTGGTATCAGGAAGCAAGGGCTGGAGCACCTGCTCCCTTTTAAGAACTGGCTATATCCATGGGGACCTATCATATCCGTCGTCCTGAACTGTGTGCTGGTTCTGGTTCAAGGCTGGAGTTGTTTCAGTCCTCACTTCAAGGGTGTTGACTTTGTGAGCTTTTACATCGAGCTGCCAATTATGTTGGTTATGTTTGTCGGATGGAAACTGCTCAAGAGGACGCATTTCGTGCGCTATCACGAGATGGACTTCGTGACTGATAGGTATGACCAGGGCTACACTGTTGAAGAGCGAGACGAAATGCTCAAAGCCAATATAAGTTCTTGGCGCAAAGGCCAGGGATGGAAAGAGCGAATAGAAGCTATTGGGACGTCGCTTTTCTTTTGAGCACTTTAGATCAGTGTGATTATGGCGGTCTGTTCAATCAATATCTATGGCATCTTCCCCCCCCTTTGCATCCGGTCGTCATCAAGATGTCGCACCTTTCCAGTGCACCCAGTTGGCCATTTCCTGCACCAAGAGCTCTCACAAGCGGTACAAAGTGCACACACCCATCACCTGTGAACCGGTCCGTGCCATCATTTCCTGACCAAACATCCCAGGGCGCTAGCGTTCCTGTAACAATGCATAATTGGGTGCTAGACTGCGTATGTGTATTCAAGCCAGTGTCTTTGTAGATACCGAGCAACGTGTGTGGGGTCCACACAGGACGTGCTGCCATGCGAAGAGCCTCTCGTCCTTAGAAAGTTGCACGTGGAGTCGTAACAATAGCAAGTACCATCAGCGAGCCATTAGAAAGAGCATAACAAAGAGTGTCTGGTGAACACTGTGCATTCTTGGGGTCGCTCCCTAGAACATGATTTCGGTTGGTGCCAATAGGCAGAAGACAAAACTCACTTCCACGTAGAATCGCAGCCTCAGCCGAGACGAAAATTGCTCCATAGACACGGGAAGCATTATGTGACCAATACTGCAAGACTCCATCCTTAGCGAAGTGACTTGCGTAGAGATCCTCCTGTAATCCTGCCGACAACGGATTGACCGGCCTTAGACAGCTTGCAGCTCCTCATGTCCGGGACGCCGACTTCGCAAGCGGTCCGAAGCTGCCCTAAAGCTACAAAGTGCATGTGAGTGAGGTCGAGCACACAGGTAGTAAAAGCGCTCGTCATATTGGCCCCTCAATACAAAAGAAAGGCAGTCGCGCTGCAGTCATGGCATCGTGTCCGACTACCAATACAGCACCCTGTCGATTTCATCGCAGAAAGAAACTTTCAGCAAAGCAATCATTAAAATGTCCAGCCTCGCAGGCAAGGTGGCCCTAATCACAGGTGGCTCAAAGGGTATTGGTGCAGCGCTCTCTGAGCGTCTCGCTGATATGGGCGCTGCAGTAGCCATCAACTATTCCTCGGACAGAACAGCCGCAGACCAAATAGCCAAGAACATCAGTTCCCAGCACGCTGCGCAAGTCATCACCATCCAAGCAGATGCGGGTAGCATCCAAGGTGCCGAAGATATGGTCAAGAAGACAGTCGAGAGTTTCGGCAAGATCGACATATTGGTTTTGTGCGCCGGGGTTCTGCCGATGAAGACGCTGGACGCCACGACTGAGGATGACTTCGACAAGACTTTTGCATTGAATGTGAAGGGTCCTTATTTCCTGGCGCAGGTGAGTACCGAAGTTATCAATCGAACTCTCCTAGTGTCCTGATCTCAGTCGACAGAAAGCAGTTCCGCACATGTCCCAAGGTGGCAGAATCATATTCTTCTCTACGAGCTTGACTGCAGCATCGACAGTGCAGCCGGGGTATTTGCTCTACAATGCCACCAAAGGAGCCATTGAACAAGTGACAAAGGTGCTTTCCAAGGATCTCGCAACAAAAGGCATAAATGTGAATTGCGTTGCTCCAGGGCCAACTGGGACAGAGCTGTTCTTGCGTGGCAAGCCACAGGAAATGATCGATGCGATCGGGAAACTGAGTGCGTATGGCAGAATCGGTCGTCCGGAGGAAGTCGCAGACGCAATCACATTGCTGTGTGGCGAGAAAGCTCGCTGGATTACTGGACAGGTGCTCAGGATCAATGGGGGAATGGCGTAGGTATTGCTGTTTCAGCAGTTTGCTGAAGGAAAGATTGGAGCACTTTTGGTGGGTACTGTTCCGTGGTACTTGGCTTGGGCGGAGCCTCCCAAATGCGTGGCAGAGATGCCATCAGTATTTTTATATGCAGAGCATCCCCATCTGGCATCCCCTCTTCTCCAGAGTCGCATCACACCCACAGATTGTCGCACAGCAGTCTCGTATTCGACGACTATCTCGAAGTCGATGAAGACGTGCGCATGACCAGATTCTGCAGAGAAGACTGGTAATCCGGTTCGCAATGTGCAAATGGTAATCTAGATGGCTTTCCAGGAGTTCGTTGAGGTAATTAACATACTCTGCGAAAATGAACTTGTGAGGCGGCATGGCGACGGCATGGAAGTGCTTATCAATAAGGGTCAGTTCAAACAGGATTTCGTAAGGAAAGCTTTCGCTCCTTCAGGCTTGCTCCTTCGGTTTTCAATATCAAGTCTGGCTTTGTTCGCTTGATTTGAGATGTTACTGGCGCTGAGGCCGGTGCTAACACTTCTTGCTTGCCCCCATGTTTATCCTGTAGGAGGGATGTATATTGACCGGCATATACTCATCGACCCAGCGCTCTAGTCCCGTGATCTAGTATAATTCCATGCGGCATGTCCGTGGAGTGAACGGTGCTGATACAGCTTCAGGCAAGACTTTCAGCCACACCACAGTAGTAAGCCAACGTGGTAAAGAGCAGCGGCTTTATGCCCGAGAATTGATGCGGCGGAATCAGTGTGGTCGGCGCTCTGTGAGAGATGGTTATCGTTGTTGTAGATGACATGCAAGATGGGGCGACAGAAACGAACTGTGTCGAAGACTCGAAGTGAATCGTTTGAACATGCCCGAGACATGCCCGAAGGCGAATCCCGCGGCGAAGATCATTGACGATACGATCTCTCAGCACGAATGCACATCTGGCGACAACAATAAGATCGCATAGTAACATCTTAATACCAACGACATTCGGACGACACCACAGCCATGGCCGACGCAAAACAACAACTCATGGACCAAGTCCGTCAACAAGCCGCTCTCGCCAACGCCAGAGCCTTAGTTGAGGTATGCACCACAAACACCTATATGTATCGCATTAGAGCTCCCATTCATGCTGATACCGGGAAACAGAAACTCAATGAACATTGCTTCGAGCGCTGCGTACCAAAACCCGGCTCATCACTTTCCTCGGGCGAATCGACGTGCTATACACATTGTATGGAGAAATACATGGCGAGTTGGAACACAGTATCGAAGCAATATCTAGGGCACGTGCAGAAGGGAGTTGGAAGCGGGCAGGGTATTGGGGGACTTTGAGAGATAACGGTACGATCAGAGCGGCCATGGCAGAGCAAAGTGCTTCGATGGACGCAAAAGACTTGTGGCAGGCGCAGCTGCTATGACCATCACAGCGGCATGAAAAGCATTGCACGGAGTTTCGGGAAAGGGACGTCTCATCGAGCCAAGGGTGGCAGGAAAGCGTTAGATGGAAGCACAAGAGGCTGATATATCGCAACTTGTACATTGCTTTGCAAAGCGCTGGAAAAGGCGCGATACCTGTACAATACAATAAAACACCAATTTCCTCTACATAGAGCAGAACGCCAGGCGCTAACGCACCGCTCGAGGTACAATCTTCGATCTTCGGTGCTCATCTCTGCGCAGCATTTGGACTAGGTGGCAGCTGTCCCGTCGCAGGTGGATTTGTCATGAAAGTCTTCTGTCTCTCGGCATACTGCTTGATGATCAAGCTGCAGCTGACCTCCTGGCACAGCTTCTTCCTCCTCGCTGGCTCCAACAGCTTCACAAACTCCAGTCCGCTCGCTCTCTCCAGCGCCTCGACTGGCACCTCGAAATCCTTCAATGGCTTGTCGTTTGGGATTACATCATTGGGCAGCACAAAGGCTCCCAAGCTGACTTTCCCGCCGGCCTTCCCATCTTCCGCAAAGATTATCTTGTAGAAATGTGTCGGGACTGCAACGTTTGGCGGATGTCCAACAACTTCGTACGTAACCTTCCACTTCTGATCGACAGGATCCCGCTTCGGTAAATATAGCGGTCCAGTAATTATCCTGATGGAAGGATAGAAGCTCGTCAACCTCCTGCAAAAGTCCTCGAAATGTGCCCAGTAGTCCCTGTTGAAGCCGTCTCCCACCTGTGGGCACATATTGCTCAATGCAAACGTGCTGTCCATTGCGTCTTGCGACCACTTCGCATCCGCAGCAGGGACTTGATGGCCACGATCGTAGCCCGAGCGGAAGTAGTCCTTGAGCTTTGCGCGGAACATTTCAGGAATGCTATTGTCCTCAGCGAACGTCGAATGTCTTCGATCTCCTCCATGCATCAATAACGATGCAGGCGTGATGTGCTCGGCTACCCAATGTGGATTGCGTGTGACCCTGTTGTAGGATGATGTGAGAGAGGGCGCGCTGCGGATGTCAGACACTGGACCCGGAAAGCCATATTGAAATACGCCTGCCGGGTCGACAGGTGCGATGAAAGGTGGCTTGGGATCATCTCGCAGGACAGGCACGGGAGCTGCAGGAGCTGGCCTCGTTCGTGAAGGCACGGGTGTCGAGTACGGAGAGACAGGCGCTGTTGCCGAAGTTGGAGTCTGTGTTTGTTCTTTTGGTCTCCCCAAGCCGAAGAGAGCTGCAGTCGTTGCGGCACCAAAAGCAACTCCGCCAGCAGCGACAAGGCCAATGGTGAGTTTGGACATGACCGCAAGCGACGATGGCATCCACGATGGGAGAAGGCGCCAGCGCCTGTGTTATCTAGACAGACTGATGATAGAGAACGGATGATCAGGTCACGTCTGAAAGCGTCTCGTAAGAAGACGCGCTTGCCGAAGATCTCGCGTCAATTTTTGAGCCAATGAACACGAACATGTGGAGCCAGCATGAAACGGAGGCGCATTGTCGACTTCATGTTTTCCTTTTGTGTCATATTGTCATTCGTTGTCACATCGACTGCATGGCTATAGCTGGCTGCTATCTTGCTATGAGTTTCTGCTCAGACGCGTCCGTGCTTAGTTCTACTTTTCCGCAATCAGAAGGAAACGCGCCACACGATGCCATCCCTTGGAACACAATTCTGACTGGGACGTCTGCAAAGCTTCTTTGTAGTTACACTTGTCGCCAAGTGTTGTCGAATATCGTCGCATAAATGTTACTTACATGCATGGATTGCCAGTACTTTGCAACAACCAGGAGCGCCATGTTGCAGTGTAATCGGGGTGAAGCTCGATGAGTAAACGAGGAGTTCCCTTCAAGGGCTATTACATATTTACCAGTAGTTCCGGCTAGGCTACAAGTGTCTGACGCTGCTATTGCTCAGTGCGAGAGCTGCTTATCACTCGATAGACCTCCGCTACTATCGCCACGGAACGACTCGAAAGGGCGCTCATTGCACCCATTGGGCCATCTCATAGAAGTCGTTACGCACAGGACTCGAGTCAAAGGATCCCAAGCAATCTTGATGAACCGTTCTACGACAGCAGACCAAGAAAGGACGACTAGCTCTGCTTATATTCTCTACTCAGCCAAGATGTCAGCTAGCAAAAAGCCAATCGATGTGGCTACAGTTGGGGGCGTTTTCGCAGGCCTCGTTCTTGCCATTGGACTGTAGAAGTATCCATATATCCACCACTAAGTCTACGAAGCGACTGCGCAACTCTCTGAGGAAGGAGCTGCTCTAATCCACGGACCGAACGCTTTGCTCCTCCACACAAGCCAGTGCGAAAACTCGGCATCGCCTAAGGCTTATGGCCTCGGCCTTTGTTTGTTTGCTAACATGGCTAAAGTGTGTCATGTTTCAGCCTAGCATGCTATGCACATTTATCGACGCTCGCATTCATGCTGGGCGGAAACGCCGTGCTGCCTTTAATGCCGTACCGCCGGATGAAGAAGGCTTATATACGTAGACCAAGATTCGCAAAGGACAAGTGCCCGTTGTCAACCACCTCGTGACGTTGTGCAAGCGAAATCTTGGCATGCGAAGGTGGCTGGTGATGCTGCGAAGGGTGTACAGAAGCATACGAAGTACGCCCGTCAAACGGAAGACCATGGCCTGTTGCTTCACCGAGTCTCCGTGGACGGCACATGCGAGAGTGTGGGAGTGTGAAGATATCCTCAGCGTAGAATAAATGGTAGGCGCTCCTTGATGCTGCCAGGCTCCGATCTAACATTGCAAGTGAATTTACTTCTTCTAGGGCTCGAGCACTTGTGCGCGGTGGAAATATAAACAGCATTATGTACGACTCAAAAAATGAAATCCAGGCTATTACGTAAGCGCCCGTTTGGCCAAGTGGTAAGGCGTCCCACTCGTAAATGCTTTGCAATGGGAAGATCCTCGGTTCGGTAAGTTACGCAGATCGATGTTGTGTGTGAGACAAGATTGATTAATAACCTTTCCAGACTCCGAGAGTGGGCACATCCTTTTGCTCCTTGGAGTTTTTGAACGTCGCTCTTTGCTTTGCCGGATAGGCCCGGTCTTGGTTGTACAGCGCGCATTTATGACTGTGTCGCTGTGTAGCAGCGCGGATCGCATGCAGGGAGTGTTAATTCTTGGCTCTGTTTTTGCTTTTGTGTAGCTATTAGTCGCTCGTATGTCGGCTGGTATGCCTCTGGACTACGCATGGGATATGATGAGTGATTCTTTCCTGGGCGTCGTAACGGCCCTGAAGACTACTCTTCTGCTCCTGTTGCATTCCCCGAACTGAAGCTTTAGTATGAGCCTAGCATCGTTCCCTTGCGCCTTCTTCTATAAATGCTACTATCTTGACCCTTTCTCCATTGATAGTGAGGTTTGTCGTGTGTGAATAGAGCTACTATCCGCGCCAAATCATGCGTACCGCTGTATCATTGGAAAAGTACCGTACCTAAGCCCACTTTCCAAGCAAAGCCATGATTCCAGCTCCGAGCAGGACACAAATGATCATGAACGTCAGTTGTCTGTCGTTGTCCGTCAGGTCAGGATTGAACAAGAAGTCACGAGCAAGCAGCTCGACGAAACCCGTGTAGAGAAGAATGCCAGCTGACATTGAGTCCAGTACACCGGAGACGACGTTAGCAGTGAACGACCCGGAGTTGTATGTCGTGCGGACACCAAGACCTGCGGCAATGGCTATAGGTGTCGTGAGGCCATAGGCTGCGCAAAGCGCATAAGGCATCCAGTTCAGACGCTGAGGGAATGGGATAGCCGACAGACGTGCGCCGATGCCCATGCCTTCGAAAGACTGGTGGAAGACAATGACAGGATAGAGGGTGGCAAATTCTTCGCCAGCACTGCCGAGTGTAAGACCGATGATGACACTGTGGAAGATGATACCAAATTCGAGAATGAGGAAGGCCGCGGTTTGTTGCTGGAAGGACTTCTCCACGATCTCGTCTTGTTCCTTTTCTCTGAGGCTAATCAAGTCGACGCCATTCTCGCAACCTGTCCTGCCTCCGTGAGAGTGACTGTTGGCGATATCGTCGTGCATCGCGCGATCCTGGTCGCCGAAGTGGATTTGATTATGCGTAAGCGTAGATCGTGGGCGATCAGTCTGATACCGTAGCTGAGCTGCATCAACAGATCCTGCTTTATCTTGTACAGCGGCGGCTCGCTCGTCGTTGTTGGCGTGGTTGTGAGCTAGACCATACTTCTTCTCTACAAAGCGTTCGGCGTAGAACTCCATCAGAAAGACGCTCACGGATGATGCCAGTGCGATAGCCGGTACCCATGAGAATTCCGCCCAGCCGCCTGTCATACCAACACACGTGTTGGGGCCGATTGCTGTGTACGCAGGGTCGAGAAGACTGTACGTGGTCAGCGGCATGGACTGGTTCGATGTTTGATGAGCACATACTGAATGAATGCAGTCGCAATGATGACTCCGGCGCCGAAGTAGCGAGCAAATAGATAGACATAGAGAGGTATGCGAAGCCTCTTTGACCTCGTTGCTAACACCGGCACAAAGGTAGCCGCAGAAGATACAACCAATACCACGAACAATGCGGATATCCGGGCTCCTAGCTTGCCATTGTACTCGTTTTGTCCAGCTTCAATGTAGCAGACGACTTCGCGGACAAGACCTTGCTCAACAACAGCTGTGAGGTTGACGCTCGAGGCATCCATCGAACCTATCGACCCAGTGTTGCCAACGCTAGGATGACCGGAGGCAATCTGCCCCGGGCTGGTGTTCGCGCCCTGATCCGCCATGGTGAACTCGTTGTACAGACGTAAGCCGCTGAAGTGCCGCTAGTGGACCCGCGTGGCCTTAAATCTTGAATGACCGAGCAGGATCTTGTTGAACAACCTGGAAAGATGGAAAGCTTGACATGACTTGTTCGGCTGCCACGAGGCCTTTCCAAGTTTACCCACATCTTGTGAAAGGCATCCATCTGTTATAGAAGCGCATGGACAGGGTGTATGGAATACACCGTGATGATGGTGGCGATGGATCAGCGCTTGCTTTTTGTTTTGCCTCGCATGGGTTGGGCACGAAGCATACGACGTCCACCTGGCGTTCCATCGTGGCGATACCGTGATGGACTCTGCAGCAAGACGATGGGTTGGTGGGTTGTCCGTGGGTGAGGTTGTCTGGAAGTGCAAGTCGCCCAACTGTTGGGTGTCGCTGAGCACGGGGGAATTTGTTCCGCTTCTCCGGCGCTAGCAATTCCGCAAGCTGTGTCAAGCTGTGCATATTTGTAGGAGGTAACACCGCAGAACTCGGTGCTCGTGGCGCAGGACTCTATACAGCAGCAACAGAAAATGTGCCGTGGATATGATTCAACACGAGCGTCAAAATCACGGAGTCCGCTAGTCCGCGACGTCTTGTACTCTCGCTTGACATCTACAAGCTCCAGCCCTTCCTAGCGATCGCTCCTGACCTGCACCAATGAAGTAAAAGCCGCGAAGGTCAATATGAGTGAATTCTGAAAATACCGCACCGAGCACTGGAAAGATAAGGAGACCTGGCAGTCAGAATGAGGGGTATGATACACGTGGGCACAAACAGCACTCAGCAGGGCAGCAATGCTCACTGGTATAAGAGCAAAGCGAGGCGCTAGATCTGAAGGGTCGAGGAGAAGTCCTGTCGCTGCATCGTTGTGCACGCTTTGATTGTAATACTGCAAGAAAGCTGCGGAAGTATCCAGCATGAGCCTCTGTTTTGACGAAGCGTACCAAGCGTTGAAATCGCAAGAGATTTCCGAGGAGCAGTACCTGCATGAGGTGCTTGCCCACTTCGAAGGCATTAGACACCCAGCGGATGAGAAGTCCCGATGCTGGGAACTGAAGGTCTCAGATCCAGTTGGTAATGCAATCAGAGAGGCAGCATTGAGCACGTCGAGTACGAAGAGTCCACAGAGTATGTCCGCTTCGCGCCTTGATCACCAACGTCAACTAAGCCAATGTAGGTAGCAGCCTCCTCGAGCAGCTATTTGCAAGCACTCTCAGGGACGATGCGACGGCCGTGTGTACGATAGTCCAACAGCTGACGCAAGACTTTCACGGCCAATCTGTGCCTATACAAGCAATCGCCACTTTCGCTGCGCTCCACGATGACGCCCAAGTCCTCCGGCTGTGCCTTCAGCTTGGTGCTTCGTTGACAGATCAAAACACTTCGATGGCTCTAGAGTATGCTGCTAGGAGTCCTGCCTTGCTGAACATCCTATACGAATTTGACTGGCGAGAAATGCGCACCTCTCGACTCGCCTTCGACAGAATGCTGGAATGGTCGCTTCATACTCGTCCGGCAGAACTGCTGTGGTTCTTAGACCACGGTGCGAAGATTGACAAGGACACTATCTCACATGCAGTTCACGGCTCTCCCGTGAAAGCAGCCTGCATCGAGATGCTCATCGACCGATTCGGCATCGCATTGTTTAGAGGCACCAGATTGCTGCAAAGCGCTGCGAAGCGAGGGAAGAACGACGTGCTCAAGATAATTCTCCAAGCAGGCGCCGATGTGGACGAGCTTGTAGAGCGACCCACTCATGACGATGGAGATCGCTTGAAGACCGCACTTTTCGAAGCTGTATACCATCAGCACGAAGAGACCGTACGCCTGCTGCTAGCGTTCGGGGCAGACCCTAACAAAGCAGTGTGTCAAGCAGGACTGAATACACCCTTCAAACTGGCGAAAGGCCACAACTATGCAAGCATCGTCAGCATCCTGCAACGAAGTCTTGAAAAGCACAACCAAGGTTCCAGCTCATGCACTGCGAGGCTGTGAGCAGTCAGCGGCCGCCTGCATTTCTGCCGTGGTCCAACACGAATGCATGCCAATTCGAGCAAGTTGTGTCATGCACCGCAACGTTGAAGGCAGGCGTGGCAGACGATATGACAGAGATAGACCAGGTGATGCGACATCTCCAGAAGCGCTGTGCATTGTCCTCGCTGAAGTAATATTCAGGCCACGTTCTGCCCTGTACGTGTGTCTTCGGCATACTGATGTCGGTGCTTGTGCAAAGTCAATTGATCTATACACACTATCATGAGGCTCGCCGAGGGACGCGTAGCGAATCACAGAATGCTGCACTCGGTATGTGGGAATCTGGCACGGAATCGAGACGCGCGCCCCGACCACAGACAGACTCGACCGTATCTTCGGCTCTTGGACCTGCTGCCGACCTTGTGGCTTGATTGGACTATCTTTGGCTGTTTGGGGTCCTCGTTGGACTGGGCACGGTTGGCAGGCTTACGGTCACAGCCATAGAGTTGGGCTTCCACATGCGCAAAACTATTCTTCTGACGAATTTCTCCCCTCGGCCTCATGCGAAGTCATCGAACCTAGCGCTCTCGATATGCTGGCCTTCTGCGGCAGTGCTGTTACTGGTAGACATCTCGAGAAAGTTGTGGGATGGTGGTGGGTCTTAAGATTCTTTGCGTGATTGAAGAGGTTGAACTCGGCCTTTCAATCTATTGTCAAAATGCCAAATTGGCGCAGGATCAGAGGAGGAGGATTATAGTGGCCCTGAAGCTCGGAAGCAGAAAGAGGAAACCATCTGGATTGGTAGATAGATCAAGGATTCATCTTATGCAACACCCAGACTGTGCAGCGAGACTTTGGCTGTACAGTTGATGTGCGAAGACTGCCACATTGAATAAGCTGCAGGTACGTACGAAGAGGAAGGAAGCAAGCAACGACTGCCTCGTTCACCACCGCCTTGGGCAATAAGAAGTGCAGGCTGCCAGCTGCATCACACGTTTATGCCCATGAAGCTCAGTGTGTGTACAGCTCCCAGGGTTCAACTCCTCCAAAATCTCCCTCTCCAATATCCTCGCCTCCGCCTGGAACTTCTGCGACCTGACAAACTCGTCCGCCACTTCTCTTTTCCTGAAATCCTTTCCAAAATGGAGTCCGGCAGCGAACCATCCCATAAGCACCAAAAGAAAAGCAACACCGCTGACTTCAGGCTTGCCGAGCACGATCAAAGAGCTCAGAGGTGCCGTTGCACGTAATACGAGAAATGTCATGTTCAAGCCCATGTACTCATCGCTGCAGGTTGGAAAGAGCAGGCTGATGTCGCTCGCAATGGTTGAGGTCTTGACAGTATAATCGTCGTTGGCAACTTCCAACTTTGTCTTCAAAGCTGTACCTTTGCCTTCTCCTTGGTGAGCAGTGGCATAGTCCGCGCTGTTCGACTCGACCAGAGTAGAAGTAGTTTCGGCATCGTCTGGGCAGGTGCTCCAAGCACTGTCATGGCCATCACCGCCGTGGTAAGAACAGCTATCATCCGATGCACGTGTTGTGTCGATTGATACGCTTCCACAATTCCGGGCAGCATCATTTCTTCAACGGCTCGTTCGTGCTTGTGGATTTTCTTGTCGTATAAGTAGTCGCATCCAAGCGTGTAATATTTATGCTCCTCGCCAAAGACGGGTACTGTGGCGACAAGGAGAAGGTAAAGCCTTTTGTCGTGACCGCTGTCCTCAAGATTCAGCTGAAGAGCGGAACCGTCTTCGTCGTCTGGCCATGGTTCCTTCCCTGGTTCGATGCGCCACTTGAAGTAACGCTTGAAATCCTCGTGACAAGCTTCCGGGCCAAGGAATATTGCTCGCAGATGGATGAATGGCTTTGGCGATTGCTGTAAGATGATACTGTATGATTGTTAGCCAGATATATGTGGTCGTGAAAGACGGCTTGGAGATCCAGGTCAGCATAAAGGCGACATTGGCTCGCGATACGGGCGTCCTGCGTGTTGTGAACTGCGTAACCAATGTCGAATGTGGTGATTCTTGACTGGAGTGCCCGTTAGTGCTGATAGGCAGACTGCATTGCGGACAAGTTGTCCGCCGCCTTCGAGGGTCCTGCCGTCGAGTTCGATGAATCGCCCAGCCATGAGTGGTATATCTACTGTGCCTGTTGCCCTGGGAGTGCATTGATTGTGCAAGATGCGTACACAATGTTATAGAAGTCGTACAGGCACAAACCTCTAGTGACTCACAGCACAGCCTCAGGCCAAACAATCGCGGCATACGTAACAAGGCAGACACATGAAGTTAGTATGGGGAGGTCGAGACTGTACACATCCACGATGGGAGAAGATCGAGCACATGGCTCCGCTGTCAAGTTCTTCGTTTCCGTTTTCTTCGTCCCGGCCGACGACGTACCGCGTGGTGAGGTCGCGTTGGCAGCATCTTGTGGTCCAGCCATGTCTGGCAGCTGTGGCAGTCCGACATGGATGTGAAACTTGCTGTGTGTCGGCGAAAAGGACGTCATACGTGGTGAATCGAACGGGAGGTGGGCTCGCTTGGGTGCAGTGCAGTTGCTGCAGCTGCTCACCGGATATGCGCAGCGCACATGCTCGTGCTAGGCGTGTCCTTGTTGCTCGGGCGCGTCCAGCCCAAGAGGACACCAAGGATTGTTGGCTAAATGAGAAGGTGGACGGACTGCCACGGACGGGACGACGGCTCGGACCAGCCTCCCCTCGAGCTGGGAAGGAGTCTCGAGCATTTTAAGTTCGTCGTCGTTGGGAAAAGGTCAGCGGTAGCAAACCGGCATCCCCTTGCTGCGATCAGGTAGATGAACGGCACGCCGTGTCTGCTCGCTGTGTGCCCGACCGATTGCTGAAGGTGCCGATGTCGATGCCCAGTCCCGTTTGGGCTGTCCTCTGAATGGTCAGAACGATCAAGGGCAGACGGACTGATGTCATCAGAGTGCAGGTGCAGGTGCAGGTGCAGGTGGGATGTGCCCACTCCGGCTGGCTGGTGAGAGAGGACGCGAGTGAGAAAGAAGAGAGCTGGATATCCTTGACTTCTCCAACGCTGACAAGATCCGACACACTGCAGGAGAGCGTTGCCAAACGCACACTCGTTCTGTTTCCCGTGAGTGTGCTACCGCCCGCGCCGCGCATGCACCCGCCGCATATACACTCATACACACGCACACACACACACATACCCACGCACCGCAATACGGACAGTGTAGCTCGAACGCTGTCCCTGCTGCCTTTTCTTCTGCCCGTTGCGACTGCTCTTGCTCAGTCGGCCACCACTGCTGCGTACCACACAGCAGGACATTGGAGGGCGAGCGAGTCGTGCGTGCAGTGGAGGAGAAACTACTTTGCACCTGACACAGCACCACTGAGCCACCGCCGGGAAGAAGAAGGAAGCTGGCTGGGTCACTGCCGCGCAGTCCTGCTACTGTACCTCGATTGTCCGCCTTCTGAAACACAACATCCCGTCAGGTCTGCTGTGCACCAAGGACAACCGCATCTCATCTCAACCCACAGTGCATCGGCTTCATTCACTTTGGCTTTGGCTGGCTTACATATTTTCTCAGCGTCCGCTGACTTCCCTTCACAATGTCACGGCATCCGCGAGAAGAGCGGGAGTACCGTGTTGCAGACCGCTATGAGGAACGAGAAAGCGACTTTTACCGGCGGCCACGACATCAGCGAGACTACGACGACCTAGAAGTGGACATTACCCGAACAGAATTACCTGAGCCACGGCAATCACGAAGAGCAGAAACCGTAGTCAAGGAAAGAGACACTGTGGTGAACGATCGCCGCTCTGAGCGCGGACCCAGGGTACCAGATTTTCTCCGAGAAGACTATGGCAAGCAGTCTAACGCTGGCCAGTTGGTCGTACGCCGAGATGACAGCAGTGAAGACGACTATATCAGTCGCGCACCCACGCGCAGAAGGCGCAGTGTGGAGACGGTAAGGTCTCGTGCTGCCACTGAAAGACCTGTCGAGCGGACAGAGATCGACATCAAGGAGACCGAACGATCAGCGCCACTACCGTATCCTCGAAGCCAGAAGAGTGAGATCAACTTTCGCGATAAGGAAGAGGAGAGCATCGTGTACAGAGAGCGTCCTCGATCAAGAGCTCCGCCACGTGATAATAAAGAAGAGATCGACATCAAGATCAGCCGTGAAGAGAGTCGAGCACCTCCTCCCCCACGCAGTGAGGCACCGATTGAGGAAATTCGTTTCAGGCGCGGTGGCGGTGAGCGTCCAGCTCCACCTCGCAGTACGGTCGAAAAGACCGAGATTGACATCGATGTCAATGAACGTGAGAGGAGCCGAGCACCACCTTCTCGTGCGCGAACTGTCATTGATCGTGAAGAAATTGATATCCGCGAGTCACGCCGCTCTCCAGCACCACCGCCACCTCGTGAGCGAGAGGAGATCATCATTCGTGACCGAGAAGTGCGGTCGCCTCCTGGACGCGGCCGCGAATTCAAGGAAGAGATTGATATCAACATCCGCGAGCAAAGCAGAGGTCCACCACCTCGCCGTCGCTCACAAAGCCGCCCTGTCCTGGTGGGCAGGAAGGAAGAGGAGTGGATCGTCCGAAGACAACGAACGCCACCACCACGAGACTACGGGAAGGAAGAGATCATTATTAGGCGCAAAGAACGAACACCATCACCTGAGCCGCCACCACGAGAACCGACCCCCGAATCAGAGCCGGAACCATCTCCTCCACCGCCGCCTCAGCTGGAACCTATCTACCGCCCACCGATCATTCAGGAAGTCATCACTCACCATCGACACATTGATCACGGCGTAGAACGTGCGCGATCACCAAGCCCTCCGTCTCCTCCTCCTCCTCCACCACCAGAACCACCGAAAGAAGAGACCAGAGAGGAGGACCTTGAGATCTCTATATCTCGAAAGGGTGTGCGCAACGGCAAGGCCTACGACGAGGAGATCACCTTCGAGAGAGAACGCAAAGAGAACGAAACACCAAGTCGCGAGCTTGAACGCTACGAAGACCGCAAGCGATCTGTCAGTGTTGTCGACAGGCGCCGTTCTCCATCACCTCGCCGGCGGTACTACGACGATGACGAGATGGGTGCCGAAGCAGAGTACTACAACCGCAAGATTGCTTCTCGAGCATATCCTGGTGAAGCGCACAACGGCGCAACCAAGGATTGGGGTCTGGTGGACATTCCTCCTGGCACTGAGCGTGTTCGGATGGATGGCCTGGGTGGCGGCGCACAAGAAATTTACTGGGATCGCTACCGTGGCGAAAGAAGAGGCCGCTTCATCACTGGCGATCGCATCTACGAGGATGAATTTGGCTCGCCGATCAATGGATATAAGTCTCCTCCCCCTCTGCCGCCAGCTCCGCCTGCACCTGCGCCTTCCAAAGAGACGCGCGAAACCAAGGAGGAGATCAAGATCACACACACTCATGGACACGAGCCCGAACGACCTCGCGAACGTAAACGAGACAAGATGTGGACAGAAGTGACCAAGGATCTTGTCATCAAGGAGGCCATCGAGGAGATGGGCTACGATTATGAGGAGACTGATGAGCACTTCTACGTCATAGAATACCTGAAATACGTCAGTCAAGCAGTACGTCGATGTAAGTGATGCGATGCTAACAACTTTGCAGGAAGACGTTCTTCGTCTCGTAGAGATCTCCGAGGAAATCAAGAAAGAGCGTCGGGACCGCATTCTTGAGATTCAGTGGGAACGTGAGGAGCGCGAACGTCGACCTAAGATGCTACCTCCGCCTCCGCCAGTTCCGGCACCACCACGATCCAAGTACGACGAGCATATCTATGAGCGCGAGTACATCTACGACCGCGATGGTCGCAGATGGCGACGATGAGTGATTTAGCGTGACACGTTCGACCGCACGAGACAGAAAACCAGGCAGGAAAAGAGCTGAGGCATCCGAGGCAGAATCCATGATCTGGCACGACCAACAACGATTATAGAGACAGGCCAGCGGATCAAGCAGGACTATCAGGCAGCCTACGAAGTTACGACACCATCATCATCATCGTCATATGGCATGCAGCAGCGAACGAGCGATTCGAGCGTTGGGCATGTCCCTGGTGCTGCTTTTGTTCTGTTTGTTTCGTACAAGCGAGCGTGCTTCTTATCTTCGATAGCGTACAAGATAGGATAACCATTGTGCTTTTCTCAAGCCGCCCCTTTCGGGTGCATATACAGTCAGCCTTCGTTGTAACGCCGTGGCCGTGTCGCGTGTTTGGACTTGCCAGATGGCGAAAGGGGCGGAAGCCGTGTGCCACGAAGGCTTGCAACTTGGAGGAAGCTTTTCACTTCGTCCTACTTCTCAACGCTGGGCCTCACTTCGTTTCTCACAAGATCCTGTGCAGAAAGCGACTATTTTCTCTGGAGTCGGAAAAATCGAGCACAGTCTCTGCTGATGACAACGGACGACTGCACTTATGTCATACTCAACAAGTATGGCAAGGGCATCCGAATGTGGCGCTCTCTCCCAGCACACGAAGGCGATGTTATGGCTTGCGAGGTGACCACAATAACACTTGGCGATACACCCAGCTAATCCGTTTCATCATATGCATGCGGCACTTCGATGAGATCCCATAACATCATGCTCAACGGCAATCGAGTCCCGGTTCGCAAGGACCTGTATGACTTTCTGCTGCAAGCACGGACCGACCTGGCCAAGCGCCGAATCTGTGTTGTTGTGGATCGACGCGATCTGTATTGACCAGTCGAGCAATGAAGAGTGGTCACACCAAGTCGGACTGATGGCTCAGATATACAGCAGAGCCCACCAGGCCCTTGTCTGGCTGAGCATTATCTGTCGCTGTTGAATACGATCATACCGATCTTCTGCGCCTTCTAGTCGCGAGTGGTCATGCTCGTACACCTTGCGAGTTGTCCCGACACGGAAAGATGGGATAGTATGCCGACTGATCGATCGCGAACTGCGACAAGGTAGGTAAATTTCCAGTTTCGACTGGTGACGCTGACACGCCAGGGTGTTATGACAAGGGAGATGCCTTCGGTCTACCGAGACGGCGTCGCGACAAAGTGAAGGTTGGCTGAATAGATTGATCGTGTCCCGATATTGGTTACAGTGGCTACGAGTGAAGCTGTGATCCACACTGGTACCACGCACTGCACTTGCAGCATCCTATGCCGCGAGCTAAGGATGCTAGTCTTATAACCATGGGATGGTCCGGTCAAATCATACTCTCGCATCACACCTATTCCCACTTCTCCTTCAACATGCCTCGCCAGTTTTTCCACAGTCCAGTGACTTACCGTTGGCTACCTTTCCGGACACGAACAGCTGTTCCTGTACTCGGATCAAGACGCACTGTTCTGTGTTGGCCCGAGTCGTCTTGGTCCTCCAGACTTTCTGTAGAGCGGTCCTGTTCCAAAGGCGCTCCAATTTGATGAACAGCACCAATCCGACTGTTGCATGACAGATGATCTCGAGAACCACGACTTTCTGCTCCCGCTGTGCTGGTGAAGTGGACTTTGTCGTTTTGCAGGTTCAGAAAGTTGGCCCTCTTCTGTTGGTGACCTTTTGAGGCACGTCAGGTATCATTTGGTTTCCCTCTGAGCCGCTTCGATGAACGCTCTGATGCACCACTGTCGCCTCGTGGTCCGCTTATGAGAGTCATGACTTGCCACGCCTTGCCGGCGACTTGCTGCAGCACCTTTCCTCGTACGGGCTACATTATCCATCCCAGAAACTTCAGTTCCGAACTCGAGTGATTGGTGCAGATCTGGCACTCTCGACATCCGATGCTCTTGTTTGCCAACGGTCTAGGCATCTAGGTAGCACGACTAACGCTGATGCTACGTCGAGTTTGGTTTCAGCATGCGAAATGTTGTTAGTTCGCCTACGATCGAGTACATGGGTTTTGTGAAGACGAGGAAGTATTGCGCACAAGAGTCACTCTGGTGTTTCAAGATGCTGGAATGTCTTGGACCAATCTGTGAACCATTCACGAGACGGTGTGACTTCGACTTGCACTATCTGATCTCCGGATCCCCGGCGACGAGCGCATATTCCAGCAGCATAGGATATATCCAGCATTGTCGGCCGACGCCAGCCGAGGTGATCAGGCAATCAACGGCATTCTGAAGATGAGCTTTGCTAGCGCTTGGTCGAGGCCAACCTGTCCATCAAATTCTCACCTAATCTTTCATGGAGCAGCATCTTGGCGTCAGTCGTAGGCCCTGAGGCAATTTGACAGCGCACGCATCCTGCTGCATGGCGTGAGAAGTGAAGTCGAGGGAGGCTTTGCCGGTCTCGTGACATCGAAGACCGCGCGGAAGGCACAATGCGACTTGGCGTTCCCTAAATACCCGATCTTGATATGTGCATGTGATTCGCTAGTCTCGTATTAAGCCTCACGTGGCGCGCCTTCCCCTTGCGCAGGAACGATCGCAGTGGCCGAGGGTCTTCTCATGCTAAAGTCAAACTAATCTTTACTGACCAGCTTGCAACATCCTCCCTGCCTGCAACAAACTCACAGATGTCTGTTTGAACACCACCTACTTCGCTTGTACTCCATCGCAAGCTGAACCCCCTCGCTACCCGCATAACCAGAATAACGACAGACAACGAAACAGCTGGCCTCCGAGTCGCAACTGCCACCCTGATCACAACTTCTTCCACCACCACTCAAGATGAAGGGTATGTACAGGACAACTCGATGCATCCGTGAAGTCGATGGCTTATCATGGCATAGCTTTAATCCTTGTCGGCGGCTTTGGCACTCGTCTGCGACCCCTTACTCTCACTCAACCAAAGCCCCTGGTAGAGTTTGGTAACCGTCCTATGATTCTTCACCAGATCGAAGCCCTCGCTGCTGTTGGTGTCAAAGACATCGTCCTCGCCGTAAACTACCGACCCGAGCTCATGACCGCGGCCCTGAAGAAATATGAGGAACAATACGGTGTGCGCATCGAATACTCGGTCGAAACTGAGCCATTGGGTACAGCTGGCCCACTGAAGCTCGCAGAACGCATTCTCGGTAAGGATGATGATCCGTTCTTCGTGCTCAACTCGGATGTCATTTGCGAATTTCCATTCGAGAAGTTGGTCGAGTTCCACAAGTCGCATGGTGGAGAGGGTACCATTGTGGTGACCAAGGTGGAGGAGCCGTCCAAGTATGGTGTGGTTGTGCACAGCCCAGGACACCCATCACGGATCGATCGATTTGTGGAGAAGCCAGTCGAGTTTGTTGGCAACCGTATCAACGCCGGTCTCTACATTCTGAACCCCTCGGTGCTGAAGCGTATTGAACTTCGACCAACTTCGATCGAGCAGGAGACTTTCCCAGCGATGGTAAAGGACGGCCAGCTGCACTCCTTCGACCTCGACGGTTTCTGGATGGACGTGGGTCAGCCAAAGGACTTCCTCAGTGGCACATGTCTTTACCTCTCCTCCCTCACCAAGAAGGGCAGCAAGCTGCTCACCCCTACCTCACAGTCTTTCGTCCACGGCGGAAATGTCATGATCGATCCATCTGCCAAGATTGGCAATAACTGCAAGATCGGACCAAACGTCACAATTGGACCGAACGTAGTCATTGGTGATGGCGTTAGACTGCAGCGTTCCGTGCTGCTTGCGGGTTGCAAAATCAAGGAGCACGCATGGGTCAAGAGCACAATTGTTGGATGGAACAGCACTGTCGGCAGGTGGGCACGCCTCGAGAACGTCTCGGTCCTCGGTGACGATGTGACCATTGGTGATGAAATTTATTGCAACGGTGCTTCAGTACTGCCTCACAAGAGCATCAAGGCAAACGTAGAGAGTAAGTACAACAATCGCTTCAACTGTCGCTGTGATCAAGCCCTAACACTTTCTGCAGCTCCATCGATCATCATGTAGAGTTGGGACTTCACGAATAAGTTCTTGTCTTCGACAGTAATGAGCAGGCTATCTACACTCCAGCTTTTCAAGCGGCGCTGCATCGGCGAAGTGAGAAGATATAGATACACATCAGCAGCGGCGTTGAGGTGTTCTCGGCGCAGTAGCAAAAAGCGACTTGGGCTGATTTACATCGTGTGCCTTCCTGCCGCGAGCATATGGGCAGGCAAATAATGCGTCGCCTCTGAGCGACTCCCTCTTGTACAAGTCGCGTGCCCTTGAAATTTTGGTAAGGCATCCATCCGACTCAAGCAACACGGATCCAGTACTTCGTGACCAGTATGTAGCAGATGTCAGGCCTGGGTATGTATTCCTTAATGCTAGCACTCAAATCGACGAACGTGCGGGCGGTGTCTGTTGACCTCATGGCGGATTTGATGATCTTGGGCATCAAGGGCACAACTTCATTTGAGTCCTGGGCAAATCATTCCCACCCTTAATCAACCCGAGCGCATGCAATGACGACTGCCTGGGGTTTGACAACATGGAAGAACTGTTGATTCTCGTGCCCCTGGATGGTCACTCCGAAAATCATGCTTAGTCACATTCGACGAGTGGAACCTCGCTGTGAAGACCGTACGCTGACAAAACTATTCTTGTCCTGCTGCAGTCTGGACCCTCAACATGCAGGGAGGAGTAGGGTTGTCCGCCACTGATCGCCGCGCGCAGCATTGATACGCGACATTGGCCGTCTTCTTCCTTGGCAATGTGGGCATCGGCGGCGACCTCCTGCACCCCGCTGGCCAGTGGCAACAGAGGTACCCTTCGTGTTGCAATTTGCCCATGCTTCGATAAAGCCGATGTCGCCTTAGGTACGTCTCTCTGTCGATGAGGGCGCGCACGAACGCCTCTGCAAGGTCGCAGTACATTGTGGACACCTGCAGTGCTGGACTGGAAGATCATCTATATTCGCTTCGACGGCGGACATCTCCATGTCAAGTATGCATCAGCGGCTGCTACCCTGCTTTGGAGGTTACAACCTTATGATATGCTAGCCAAATAAACACGAAGTCCGGCGCGACGGTTCATCAACGGCGTCTCACATGCTTGGGAAGGGTCCTGCTTCGTCCACTACCGCGTGCTATGGCTGCTTTGGGGCATGGTGAGCATGGTGAGCAGCACCGTCACTCGCCTTCCTTCCAAGTCGCATCGTCCTGGCGCTCTAAGCTTCGGATGTCCCTGGAGCCACCAGACCCGCTACCAAGCGTCCAATGCTGCCTTGGGGACCAACCATGTCAAACAGCGCGCTGCAGGCGTCGTAGCACGGTATGCATACTTGACTTCTGACAACTCCATACTTGATTTGGCGCCTCTCGGGCCCCCACGATCCCTCGCTCAAGACGCTCTGCCATGCTTATTTCCGCAGGTCCCACAATATCTTGGAGTAAGGGCGGAGCAAGTGCGGACTCCGTGTCCGACGTGGGATCTAACAGTCTGGAGTGAAGCTGGACCTGGACCCCGACATGGTAGCTAAAACATCATTGTTCCGACTCGGGACCAGGTCATTTCAAGCAATGCCACGATAGCTGCAGACGGCACGTGACATTCAAGAAGCGTAGCAATTGTCGTCTCATGACTATTGCACAGCAAGTAGAGAGACCATGCTGCAGTCTCGGGTATCATCGAGACACTATTTCTGGCAATCTGACAAGACAATCTTCGAGTTAGACAACAGGGTCCGACGCACGGAGACTTCGGATAGATGGCGCAAGAGTCCCTGCATATAGCTTCCTTTGGTGTCCCCAACCAACAGCCACACTCTTGTACAGACATTTTCACATGCACAGAGTCTGGGGTACAGCAGCAGCAAGACGCACAGAATACTGGTAGAGAAGCGTTCGCACAGCTCGCTTCTGGCTCGCGGGGTGAGCTCTGGTCGATCATCTCATCTCTACTCTACCATGTCGTGCTACCTTTACCGTATACCATACCTTGGCTGACAATGGCAACATCCATATCCTACCTCTGCTGCAGGCGTGAGCACCCTGCGGGGTCTTCTATACCCATACAGCGCGATGTTCTGTTGGTGCCCTTTAGGGTCTGTATTGCTTGCCACGACGCCTCAACCTTTGCGGTATCTTGCATTCGGGCCGAACAGGGCGGCGAGAAGTCGTCTAATTGCCAACGAATAGTAGCAGTTTCGTGGAGCTGCTCCCAGCAGCGTCTAGCTGAGGGGCATGAACATGGGACATGGACATGGGCAGGGATCAATTTGAAATGGTCATGAAGCAAGCGCCAAAGCGGTACGACACTTGACAGGCGCTTGTAATAATGCGTTTCATGACAGGTCGGCAAGCACGAGCGCGCGAAGCACGACATCAACGGCGGCACTACCAACGCGGCCAGCAGTTCTCGTGCACAGCGAATTGCGGAGTGCATGACGTTGTGAAACGACATGTAATAACACACTGTCGCAGTGCAATGCGCAGTGATGCGATTATTAGACAAACAGACAATACATGAACGATGTGTCACATCGTTGAAGTTCAGAAATCTCACGATACCATACATGCACATCAAAGTCACTCCACATTTACTTGTCTAGGTTCTCCAGCTTTGTGAGGCATTCTCCGCAATCTGAATCTGTGACCCACCAGCAGGGTCGTTGAGAATTTCTTCCCCATCGTGTTGAGCATCATTGGCCTGAGCACTGACTGTCCCCATCTGATATGGCGTGAGGCATCAATTAAACGAGGGTGGTGTGTTTCCCCAGACCCACCGATCCTCTATGTATGCAAGCAGAT
Organism: Exutisphaerella laricina CBS 326.52; assembly: GCA_000504385.2. Taxonomy (NCBI): domain Eukaryota; kingdom Fungi; phylum Ascomycota; class Dothideomycetes; order Mycosphaerellales; family Mycosphaerellaceae; genus Exutisphaerella; species Exutisphaerella laricina. The sequence continues at coordinate 48,635 of AWYE02000522.1, forward strand.
GGAATATGGGGGTTTCATCGCAGTCTGGCACGGTTGGTGATGAACGTCGTATGTGGTAGGTGGCAGGAAGCTTGCTATCGCTGGTTCAGCCTGGTTTAGCGCATGCACCCCATGGCAGTCTTATGTAGACGTTGTGGACCCTTTTCTGTGTGATGAGGTCTAAGGCTTCTAGACTCATCACTTAAACGGACACGACGCTTGGTTTAGCTAGAGGAGCCAGGGGGGGGGGGTGTGGTTTGGACCCCGTTGGGAATACACCTGGGGTACTTTAGCGGTACTTCGGAGTTCAGAATAAGACTTGAAAGTAAGTGTGGCGGTGCATGCGTCGTGCAATGAGGACGTACTGTGCATGGCGTTGCTCTATACCAGTATCGTTGGACACACGACTTTGGAGTTTCGAAGCTCTCCTGGCAATGATCTTCATTACTCCGACATCTACTATACTTGTCAGTTCGTGTATGATCATTGAGTTCTGCCCTGCCTGCGTAATCAACAGAACTGCTTTTCGTAGAGGTGCCGAAACATGAGTTGCTGGTCGCTGCCATTCCATGGTAGATCTGGCAACAGCACAAAAGGCACTTCCGTGTCGGTTTGGCTGCAGCTTGGGTGGGCAGTTGGGCGGTACCATACTTCTCTGGCACCAATGTTTCGTCGTAGTGTGCACGCTGCAGTATTGTCTGGTCTGAAGACAGTCGGTTGCCGCAGCATCACTTGACCTTTGGAGGCATGCCCGAGCATGATTCGACGACTCTTCGGCGATTATATGGCAATGCAAAGAGGTGGTCGCCGGACACCGTCACGCCTATAAACGTGATTGGACTTGGAGACCAACGATAGCTATACCCCGCGTTGATGATAACTGGGTGTCGTGGCGTGTCTATAGCGCGTTTCTGAGCCGAAAGGCGAGGCACTTTGAAGTGCTTGCGGTAGCAATAAGGTTCATCGCAGATCACAGAGATGGCGGTGAAGACGTGCCTTGCGCGCTTCCATACCGGTGTATTACTTGATTCTGCAATGATTGTCTCATCATAGGCGCCACTTTGGGAGGTGCCAGGGGTGGGCTGCCACGTTCCACATCACTAACGTTAACGCAACTCGTGTGGCTTGATGTTAGGGTTGATGTTCATTCGTGTCAAAGACTCAAGGACTATTATTTAGCAGTCGTACGCGAGCTCATGAACAATCCGCAGTAGTCAGGAGAACAAACTCCTGTATCAAGAGAGTCTTGTGATGCGGGGATGTGAATATGTGGTCAAGTCAATCAGTAGGCCGGCCTACGTCTCTTACAAAGCATGAAAGAGTGCAATTTCCATTGCAAGTATTGGGATATGGCCCCGTGTGCGTACGCATACTATTCATCTACGCGCCGCAGGCATAGCATGCGATGGAATTGCTGAGCCTCGTTGTAGAAAGCCGTGAGGAGGCTCAATGAATCAATTATGCCTGCTCATGCCGGGTTTTGATCGACGATACACAGATATATAAGCAGGAATTGCAGCGTGAGGAATCCGTTGTCGTTACGAAACCGACCTGGTGCCGTCGTAATCAGCAAGGTATGCACACTCAACGGATCAACCGGAAACTTCGAATGCGAGCAGTCGCGGTGAAGTGACGCGATAGGTCTGCAGATGGCCGATAAAATGACATTCCACGAAGCTTTGGCCGCGGAGCTTTGAGCTCACTCCAGCTTGATTAGTCCATTGTCATGGCGTGAGCATAACGCGCACCTGCATTGCGTCGCCTGTTGGTCTCTGGAGGACGAAGTACCAGATCCCGAGACCTTGTACATTTTCTGCGTGCTTTGTCACCAAAACTGGGCTTGGAGCCACGCAGGAACTGCACTCCGCGGTGGGCATTCTTCTCCTCACCGGAGGGAGACCATGTCACTGGGGGTGGACTATATGAACAGTGGAGCAGAGATTTCGTGGCGGTTGGACCAGCAGTTTTCTTCTCCACAAATTCCTGTGCGGCGTCGCAGCACCTCCGACATCTGCCTGCCCGGAACCGGCTGTTCAGCATGGCGTTGTGCGACCTCACGCGGTGACATACATGTATGTGCAGTTGGGAGTATCGGTCAGCGTCGGTACGTACATGTAGCTGTGCAGTGACTCCTTCCAGCTTTCTGCGGTGGTCTTCCACGACACACATGGTCCTCTCTGGCTCGACGAAGCTTATTCTGGGATACTGGACCCGCGCTTGCCGTGGGGAGAATAGTCGCACATACATCAGTGAGGCGCCACATCGAGACGCGCACCGATCTGCCAAGGATATGGCTGGGGGCGACACTGGAGTGATCGCGATGCAGCGAATGGGCAATAATACGTGCCAGTCGCATTGCATCTCCCGGGCGCTGCGGTCAGGTAAGGTGCAAGACATGTAGGACACAGATCTGCTGTGGTAGCAGTACAGTATGTTTCAATGGCCAGATGTGGCTTGTGTCAAAGTGTATCTCGACGTACCAAGAATGTACCTCTCAGCTCGCAGCCGAATAGCCGCTATCGCTGCTCCTAGCTAGCTTTGGCCCAACGTGCAACTCGCATGTCGAAGCGCTTCGCTACGCTGACGCTCCGCGCATTCTGAGGAAGCTTGTGGAGATGATGCATGGATCCTGCCCTGCCATGGGATCCGAGCATTAGCACGGGCGGGCGAGCAGGTCTTGGTTCAATTGTTGTCTGCGTCGCTCAACGACATCTCCGCTGGCTTCTAGGCCACTACTACTGTACTACTACTACTACGACTACTACTACTACTACCACCGCTGCTTTGATATACAGCAAAACCCCTCTTATCAGCCCCACTGCGATTGTTCTTTGTTCTGCCCCGAAGCAGCCTTTGTTGTCGAGGTTGTTCTTGTTGTTGGCCCATTACTCCATCTCAACCGAACTCCAGACCAGGATCCGCAGCCACCACCCCACGGCAGACACCGTTGATCGCAACCATATCTTCAGCGACGACCCAAGCCGCGAATTCGCACTTTCCTGGCTTACCACACAACTCTCGCATTTGTGTGCGTTGCCGCTTCCTCACACGACGACCAGGGAGTGTGCGCTTGGTCATCAAGACCTCTCTGCACCTTCGCGTCGCCGTACAGTCTAATGCAAACGGGCTTGCCGGCTTTCAGTAGCTTGGTGCCTGTCACGACCAGGAAAAAAACCCTACCAGGCCGTCTCGATAACCGCGTTTCACCGTGTGGACGCTGTTTCTTGTATTCTGTGAGTCGAGACACCCACCCCACGACCCTGCTCACATCTCAGCGACTGCTTGTGTGGTCAGGCGTCATCGTTATCGGTCACTCCATCTCAACATGGAATGACACAAAGCAAAGGCGACTGCTGACATGTGCCTGCGGTGTAGTGTTGTTAATACTGCGGATCACGCAACTAATGATCTGAGTGACACGACGCCTACATTGCCACAACACTTCCTCCATTGTTGTGCAGTCGACAGAAATGCCCTATACACCTCCGTCGCAGCAATCGCCTGCGTCGTCCAAAAGCAGCAGCCCAGTCGTTAGCCGAAGCAACTCATATCACCAGGACGTCAACGTGCCTCGATCGCCAGTCTCGCATAGACCGCAGCCACCGCGATCACATTCATCCGCATCCTACCTTCACAAGCACAGACGGTCCCCATCGATACCCAGACCAGACCACAATGGCGCTCCTCCAACGCCCACCGAAGTGTCGACAGTCGACTTCGCGACAATGGGTAGCCTCCGTCAATCTCCACCGCCGATTAACAACCTCCGCATTCCCACCGGTGCGGTAATATCACCGCCGGACTCGTCGGAGAACTCGGACGGCGATGAGGGAAACAACGAGCGCGGTCGAGAGCTGGAGAAGAACTGGGATCAGCTGCAACAGGCGGTAAGGTCGCTGCCACAGCAGAGAGAAGGGTCACCAGACAAGGTCGGCGTTCAGCTATCCCTGCAGACCAAATCGGAGCCACATTCGCAAGTTGTCTCACCCACAGCGCTGTCTGCCGAAGCCCGCAAGATCTCGCATTCACGGTCATCTACCGAAACCAAGATCATGATCAAAACACCAACTTACACAGAATCTCCAACGCAAACATCAGATGATAGCGACGAAGACGAAGGACACTTGACAAAGCCTTCCCTGGTCCGAAAAAAGTCCGGCGAACTGGTGAAGCCCGCACTTAGGCCGTCGTCTAGGCGGCGTTATTCGAGCATGCCTGGCACGCCGACCTATTCCAAGTCGGTGCACTTCAATGACAGCGACAATCAGACGAGACATTTCCTGCAGGTCGACAAGCCTATCGCTGTCAGCGCTGGCACTTCACCGGTCGAAACATATGACAGCGAGTCCGAGTTTCCTTTCACTGAGGAGAAATCCAAGCCCGAGCTGGAGATCATGATTGCCAATTTTCCCGAAGACACCTTTGAGCGTCGCACAAAACCTGTCCGTGTAGAGCGCATCTTCTTATCCGCCGACAAGACCACCCTCGTCGGTATTTGCGCTGTCCAGAACATTTCCTTCCAGAAACTGGTCGTTGCCCGCTTCACGCTCGACTATTGGAAGACTACTTCAGAAGTGGTGGCTGAGTACAACAATGATGTTCGCAGCCCGTCCACTGATGGCTGTGATCGGTTCAACTTTCACATCAAGTTGACCGATCAGGCTAATATCGACAACAAGACTTTGTTGCTATGCGTCCGCTACGATGTTGGTGGTCAGCAATTCTGGGACAACAACGACGACACAAACTACCAGGTCGACTTCACCAAAACACAACCTGAGAAGAAGCAGGTTAAGAAATCAGTGCAGCACAGTCCGCTAGGCCAGCGTCCGGTGAACGCTATTCCACGCAGCAGGCACACCTCATCGTCGCCAAGAAACCGACCGAATTCCGTCGATGATGACTTCGTCTCTCGTATCGACACCAGCTCAGCTTATAGCTTTGGATCGCCGTCGAAACTGTTGGGCGACTCTGCCAATAATTCAATCAAGCTGAAGCCAAAATCAAAGCGTCCAGCATTTGTTGCCACTGCTGGACCTCCCGCGGCACCTTCCAACGGTCTCGGCAGTCGTTACGACTTTGGATCATCCCTGTCAGCTGCACTGACGTCTGCACAAGACAAGCTCGGACGCCAGAGCGGACTTATGAGTGACTCTGGTATTAGAGAGCGGTCTGGAGGCAGCTACTTCGGCCCTGTCGACCGTGTTGAGCCCAGTAAGCCGGAGGTCACGGAGCGGCCAGATGTCATCACCACTGATCGGCCAGCAATGGGTTCGGATCAATACAAGGATCTCGTCCAGAAGTTCTGCTACGTAGGTTCCAATCGCAGTCCAACGGCATCCAAGGTCGTGTAGGAACGACCCCAAAGCTGACCGCCCTCTCAGTTTACGCCTGGAGCTGCTGGAGTTGGAATGTTAGCATCATCGCCGCAGAGAACTGCTCCGCGGTCTACTCCTGCACAGCCTGCCAAGAAGTCTTCATCCAGCACTGATGGTACTCAGGAGACCGGCTCAAGCCACACTTCCAGCACATCCTCAGGAGCCAATTCCCCCATCATAGCATCTTCCGGCACGAAAGAACGAGCATCATACTCACCAGCATTGGCGCCGTTCATGTCGTACTCACAGTCTCCAGTCCCCATGATGGGGCAGGCTCTGGGATCCCGATCGGCGTCGCCAGTCAGCTTTGGGTATCCCTATCACAATAGTCACCGAGACGGTTATCTGTCTGATACACCCACGCCCACGGCCATCCATGGTTAAAGGCTGTACGGCTTCTCTGCTATCCGCCACCTCTCGACCTCTCCTCGAAACGAAGCACGCAGTGACCTTATTACGATCACGAATTCACGATACACGATAATTGCGGGAGTTATTTCGCTCGATCGGCCCCGGTTGACGTTACTTCACGGCATCGCGGAAACGTCCAGCGTGATTGCTGAAAGATAGCTGCTGGCCGGTGGCAGTCGATTGTTTTACTTTTTGCACTTTTAGCGGAACACTGCTTTTTAATGTATGGCGTCTAGGTATAGATTTTGTTTTCAACCTGGGCATTTCTTCACTCAGCATAGGCGCTGCAGTTGCAGGCGTAGGGACGGATTTGCATCAAAAGTTGCTTCTTGTTTCATGGCGGGAGGTGGGCTATCCTCTTTAGCCTTTCTGGTCTCGACATTGTCGATGTTTTATGCATAACCGGCGAGCAGGGTTCTGGAGCGGTGGACTTCTGTGGTGGGAAAGGCGTGGATGGGGCGAGAACCTGATCTCGACTCGCTGAGCGATTGAGCAGGCTTGATACAGGATGAATCGAAGAACATTCAACATCCCATGCATTGTGCCAGAAGACTATTCCGTTGCCAATTGATACTCACGTGCTTTGAAAGTGACTTGCCAGAAGGGCGAGGCGGGGGCGGGCGAGCTTGTGTACACCTGAGATACGGGACGTAAGTCAAATGGTAACAGCGGTGAGGTACATGTACTCACAAAAACGTGTTACGCCTGATGCAGCTCGGGCGCTGCTTTACAGTTGCACTTCACTTTCTTCCACCACGGTGCAACAACGTCCGATCTCGGCTGAATTCGTAGGCATTAAGTTAGGAGGATACAACTGTAGACGGGTATACGGCACGCCACCTGGATGCCACCCCAAAACTATTGTATAAAGCTAGTTCATGTAACACATTCTGCTGCAGGATTCTCGACTTACATAAAAGTATATAATGTCCACCATCAGCACTGAAGACATGCTGTCCCAATCTTGGGATATCATCGTCGTTGGAACGGGAGCAGCAGCCTTGACTTCGGCTCTCTCCGCTGCGACGAGTACAGCCACAAACCCGAGGATCCTTCTCGTCGACAAGGCACCGGAGGAGTGGGTTGGTGGGAACGGCTACTTTACCGCAGCAGCGTATAGAACCCGCCACAATGGCTTGGAAGATATCTTACCTCTTGTGTCTAATGTCCCCGAAGACTTGAGAGGTAAGATCGATTTGCCGGCTTATACGAGTGAAGATTTTCATGATGATTTGCAGCGTGTTACGGGCGGGAAGAGCAGCAAAGTTCTGGGCGAGTATCTTGTCCGGGAGAGTTTGGAGTTGGTGAAGTGGTTGCGGGAGGTAGGAGGTGTGGAGTGGTGGTTGAGTTTCCGGAGGCAGGCGTATGAGGTTGAAGGGAGGTGGAAGTTTTGGGGCGGGCTGCATCTTACTGTGGAGGATGGGGGAAAGGGGTTGATCAGGAGTCTGGTTCAGGCTGTTACGAGGGAAGGGGGCGTGTTCTTGTATGAGACTGCGGCGAAGAGGGTTTTGGTTGATGGGATGGGTGTGGTGTATGGGCTTGAGGTGGAGAATGGTGGGAGAGCAAGGCAGGTGCTGGCGAAGAGTGTGATTTTGTGTGCCGGAGGGTTTGAGGCGAATCCGGAGTTGAGGAAGAAGTGGATGGGCTCTGGGTGGGAGCTCGCGCACACCAGAGGGACGCCGTATAATACTGGCGACATGCTGACCGAAGCGATGCGGTTGAATGCCAAGACTCTGGGCGATTTCAGTCCAGGTGGCTGTCACAGTGTTGCTTGGGACGCAGAATCGCCCAAAGATGGTGGCGATCGTGAGAAGACGAATGAGTTTACGAAGTCTGGATACCCACTGGGTTTGATGCTTAATGCAGAAGGTCAGAGATTCGTGGACGAGGGAGTTGATTTGAGGAACTACACTTATGCCAAATTCGGCAGAGCGATCTTGGAGCAACCCGGGGGCATTGCATTCCAGATTTGGGATGCCGATGGTCAGAAGTGGCTAAGGGATGAAGAGTATCGTGATCAGATTGTGCGAAAGGTTCGGGCGAAAAGCGTTGAAGAGCTGGCGAAGAAGCTGAAGGCGGATGGCCTCCGTAACGCTGATGAATTTGTGAGTACCCTTGGAGAGTACAACGAAGCAGTGCAAGCGCATCGCAAAGAATTTCCTGATGCCAAGCTGAACCCGGCTGTCCGAGATGGACTTTCCACGCAATCATCTGCGAAGCAGCTGCCATTAGCAAAATCGAATTGGGCACTGCCTATCGTGAAGCCACCGTTCCTGGCCGTGAAGGTGACATCTGGCATAACCTTCACCTTCGCAGGACTTGCCATCAATCCAGAGAATGCTGCGGTGCTGAGAGAAGATGGATCAGAGATCGAAGGGTTGCACTGTGCCGGCGAAATGGTCGGCGGCCTATTCTACTCTAACTATCCTGGTGGGAGCGGCCTGACAGCTGGAGGCGTATTCGGTAGAAGGGCAGGGCGAGCAGCCGCATCGAGGACACAGGATGCTTCCTCGTTGCCTAGGCTATAGCGATCCGCAGCGCCAGGAGCATGTGCGACGAAGTCTTGTTGTCTTCAAGCGGAACTTGCATAGTCGAGAATAGCGCAGGCTGTATATCAAGGGGCGGCTGATACGGAGTTCAACGTTCTTTACGGTAGGCAACCTTCTCAGTCAGGTTTACTGTCCAACGTGCGCGAGTCAAGGTATGCAGCGTTTTGAGCATCAGTTCATGCTTGAAGTTCGAGCAAGGAACGATGCTTGCAAACACGAGGCCAGGGCCAGGAAACCATAATGCAAATGTTCACGGCATGGAGCTACAGACCGCCGAACGACGACATTTGGACGTCTCGGTCTTGTGCTTGTCAATCGATGTGATGAACAAGCGTGGAGGGTGACGTGGTAGAGATACATAGCTGCATGTGATAACAGCTCAACAGAACGAAAGTGAATGGCTCGTGACAACGAAGCGCGAACTGCAAGATTCGAGGAGTGCGATTCCGGTCAGGCCGTTGTTCCCGTTGGAACTAGACCCAATGCGGGTAAGCCCGCAAGCAAGCTCTAAAGCATGTTTTCCATGTGCTGTGAGCACGATGCACCTGCAATTGGCAGCGAATGTGGCCAAGAATGGCGGCTGTGTGCTGGCGCGGTGTATCGTAGCAAGAAAGATTTGATGATTGACGCCGTCCCGGCTGTAGAACCGGGGCCACATCCTAGCAGGCATCGCCAGAAAGTGCACAGGATGATTCGATGATCCTCTCGGCTTGATTGGGTGGTGTGGCGGAGATTGACCTCGCGAGCACGGGCCTGACAGAGGCGCCTCTCTTCTCGCGCTGGCTGCTGCTGCTGTTGCTGTTCAGACCTCATCGCTGGCCAAGTGCTGATCATCAGTCCGTGAAGCTGCAGGTCACGACGCGATACTGCTACAATACACAGCTTCAACACTCGTGCCCCGAGGCCAAGCTTCTCCACCGCAGCGAAACGAGCCATCACCACCGACCGCCAACGGGCAGGTGCAAACCCCGGCGCCAACTTCCCGCCCTGCCTCGCCCAGCGCAGCCACCACCTACCGCTTCGACCTCAATTCCTGCGTCGTCGTCGTCGTCGTCGTCGTCGCCCAGCATCTCCGCCACCGCGATTCGCACCACGTCTGTCACTCTACCCACCGCCTTCGCCATCGGCGCCCGGTGAAATTCGTGTCCCCAGGTCCAGAATTAGTCAATCGCATACCCGCCCCGACTCCACACGGCCGCTGTCAGCAATATCGTGAATGCTCCGCCGGAGCCTCGAGCACAATCAATGAGTCAACAGGGCGCGCAGCCCGTCCAGGGAGGATCCATTCAGGGTAGGTCGTTCATTTCTTAGCGGGCGGCGGTAGCGGAGGTTTCACATGCTTGCAAGGAAACATCGTCATGTGAAAGTGGCTATAAGAGGAAATGCGCAGCAGGCATTGCAGTGCCAAAACTAACATGCAATGTAATAGACACATCCGCATCGTCGCAACAATTCGTCCCGCCACCGAGGTCTTCGTCACGAGAGCTGCCGACCGACAACAGCACATCGCCAGATGGTGCGCCTAGTGCCGGCGCTGTCGGCGGATCCCAGACTGCAGTCCTTGGTGTACCGGGTCAGTTATCTCCACCGCAAGGGGCGAGGACGCAGAGCAGTGCTGCGGCGAACGAGCGATCAGAGGGCATAGGGCGCAATTCAATACGAAGTTTAACAGGTCGAAGGAGGGACCGGAGTGCTGGTAGCAAGAGGAAGGATCAAGCCAACGAGAAAGCACCTTCAGGACAGCCTTCAGACCAGCTGATGCCAGCGAAGAAGAAAGGGGGACTGCTATCCTTCCTAGCATGTTGTGGTTCCTCCGATGATAATGCAGATTCAGCGGCGCATGAGCCGCCGCAACCAGCGAAACCTGTCAACAAGACTCAACCCGCCAGAGTGCAGTCGTCGAGAGCCCAGCAGAATGCAAGCACCACAGACACGAGCAACACGCAGGACTCGAAGGATGTCGTCGATGAGAAGATGGCACAGAAGCAAGGCGATGCCTCGAGGTCGGATGCAGTAATGTCAGAAAAGGTTCCAGATCGCGCTGTCGACAAGGCCGTGCCTGATCCATCCGTGAATGTGCCAATCCACCAGAACCCCGAGACGAATCCTATTGGCAACAAGATGGTGCCTGCCGACCCTGTCACTGGTCCACCATATATTGTCACATCTGGTCCTTCTGGATCTTTCGCGGACACGAGTGCCAATCCATCTTTGATTGTGCAAGTCCCAACGCCTACAGCGCCGCAACCTGAGGGATCTTTGACAGAAGAGGATGCCATTTTTGACAGAACTGCCGAGCAGAAGCAGCAGGATGAGGTTATCGAAATGACGGATCAAGAGCCGTTGACCAAGGCTGAAGCAGATGAGATCGCCAGGGACGTTGGGCAATCACCTCAATCGCCAACAGCTGTCGTTGCCAATGCGCTCCCGGGACCGCCGAATCATCCGCCGCCGAATCCCGACGCGAGAGATCCATCGCCACAAAGAGAGATTGCGACAACTCCTGAGCAAAGACCAATTGGTCTCCTACCAGCAATGAGACCAGAACACCGTGGACGAAAATGCTTAGTGCTCGACTTGGACGAGACGCTCGTGCACAGCAGTTTTAAGGTAAATATGATCACACTGACAAGAATATAGTAGTGCGCTAATAAGTCAGCAGATCCTGCATCAAGCCGACTTCACTATCCCTGTGGAAATCGAGGGCCAGTATCACAACGTATATGTCATAAAACGACCTGGCGTGGATACTTTCCTGAAGCGGGTCGGAGAGTTGTATGAAGTTGTGGTCTTCACAGCATCGGTATCCAAATACGGCGATCCTCTGTTGGACCAACTGGATATACACAATGTTGTGCATCATCGTCTTTTCCGAGAAAGCTGCTACAACCATCAAGGAAATTATGTCAAGGATCTCAGCCAAATTGGTCGCGACCTGCCGGAGACTATCATCATCGACAATTCGCCCACCAGCTACATTTTCCATCCTCAGCATGCCGTCCCCATCAGCAGTTGGTTCAGCGACGCCCACGACAACGAGCTCCTGGACTTGATCCCAGTGCTAGAAGACCTAGCTGGTCCTCAAGTTGCAGACGTAAGCATGGTGCTTGATGTAGCACTATAGCATTTTTTTACCACCGCAGCACTTAGACCGCAGAGCTTCGGCTCTACCAAGTCCACGGGAATACGCAGCGGTGATCGATCAGGACGTCAGTGCGCGCGAGTTACGGCCATCGCCGGGATTATCTCTACCTGAACCGAGTCGCCCTGAAGATAACATTGGATCCATTCGACCTGACCGGAGAAATCGGATCACGATAAGTCGGCGAGCGCGTCGGAGACTTGAGGGTGGAATACAATCCACATCCTGTGGGACCAGGCTTCGGTCACCACTAGCCGGCAGTGACAAGAGGCCGGTAGAGCAAAACGTGAAGTGCTATCAGCGGATCAACCATAGATGTACAGCATGACTTACCGCCATCAGCACTAGCGATCTGGGAGGCGAGGATACCCTTCATTGCACGAGTATGAATGCGAGCGAGCGGGCGTTGAAACGAGCAAAGCAAGCGGGATCTGGCGTTCTTTGCGGGTTTGCCGGATGCATGGCAGGCTCTTGCATTTACAACCAATCCCCTCATCTGTTATGTATGCTTTCTTGGCTTTCCTTTGTTTAAGAGTACCACCATCGAGACTATATCACCACAACAGCACATTCGGCGGGTCTAAAAGAGAATCAATACCACCAAAAAGGCACATGGCACAATCTGGGAACCGAGCATGGCTTGTCGAGATACCCTTTTTTTCGAGATCGTTGTTTGTGTTTGGCTCGGAAAGTTGAAGGAAAGAACGGGACTCGTTTGTGTCAGTACCGTCCATTATCATAAAGCAGGCAGGCATGCAATCGATTGTTGACAGTGCTGTCGATCGCTTGAGATGCCTCTCCTGAGAAGGGTTTGTAGCTAGTACGAGGCAATGGGATGTCATAATGGGGAAAAGATATCTTTTTGGGTGGGAGTACCGGAGAGGCCGCTGAGCTTATTTGGACATTTAATTTCTAGTTTAAGCTGTGTATACGACTGGTCTACTTGTTTTGTCAGTCATCGAAAGACGTGGTAGGGTGTGGTCATGAGTTCCGGCAGACGATATCGTGGGAGAGAAGGCGTACGGACCAGCAAGAATGACCACTTATTTATGCATTCGCTATTCGAGCTAGAGCGTCTTATTGTAGAGGTGCATGGGACAACTCACTGAGTATACGACGGTCGCGCTTTCAACACGACGGCAAAGCGAAGATGCAGTGCCGAATGCGACACCAGGTCAGCGCACCATCCTCCTATTCCGCTTGGAGCGGGACGGCGAAGCACGACACGAGGCGGATGTCTTTGATCTGGATGCTGCGGCTGAGGGCGACAGGGGAAAGCAAGGCGAACGAGAAGCGAGTGGCGAGGACGGTACTAATCCGCAGATAGAAATCAGTTCTGGATCTTATCGCCGCCTCGATCTAGGATCGTCTGCTTCCTGTCTCCTAAAATCTCGTCTTTCCTTCGTCCCTAGACTCCCCCCACCACCTTCACCTCTTCGCTCCCACCCACCGAGTCTAACCACTAGCGCAGTCGCGTTATCGGCATCACCTGCGGTCTCCACAGCGAACGCCACCAAGCTCTTAGCAGCTTGATCGGGCGTTCTAGCCTCCTTGACTATATCCACTATCTCCTGATCTTCCAAGTGGCCAGACACACCATCGGAAACCAACACCATGAACGCATACTCGGCAGGCTTAAGGTGCAACGTGGTAAGTTGAGGCTCAGCGGACACACCGATTCGCTTGCTGCCAATATCACCAAAAGCTCGAGTGTTGGCCAGGCCAAGCACGCGCTCTTCGCCAAAACTGTCTGTCACGAACGAAGCTGCGTACCTACGCATCCGCGTGGCCTCGGCTGGCAAGGAAGGATGATGGTTTGATGTCAGCGGCACGGCTTGTCCATCTGATGTCCTGCATAGGAGGATCCTCGTGTCACCAACGTGCGCTACTATGAGCGTGCTGGGACTGTTCGGATGCCAGAATGGAGTTGGTGTGGGTGTTGATACCAGGGCGATTGAAGCTGTAGAGCCGCCTTTGAAGCGGGAGCTGCCGCCTATTGGTTTGTCGAGATCCGGTGATGATCCTTTGGCAGGGGGTCGCTTGCTCAGGTTCTGCGATGCTGGTCTGTCGGGGTCGAATAGCCTATCGCCCTCGTTAAGTGGCTTGTCATCCATGACTGGATCGTTGATGGAAGCTTGGTTGCTCTGAAGCGTCTTTTCCCGCTGGCTAGCATCTTCGCTGTGCTTAGCTGCTTGCGCAGTTGTGAAGTCTAGATCTGCTTTCAAGAATGCATACGCGAGTACGGTCTCGATTGAGCTGCTGACCGTTACAGCCGCGTTGCCATCGCCTACCACTGCGGGGAAGTACTCGGGTTTGAAGCGTTTGAAGTAGCCTCCGACGGTCTCTTTCCAAGAGCTCACCAAACTCTTCTGCAGGTCTTCCGGGTCTTGGTCTCCCATGATGCCACCCGCAGATTCGGCATCTTCACCAGCATCGGCATTTCTCTGTAATGTGCTCGTCATGCCGAACAGTAGCGCAGACTCCTCAATATAGCCATGTAGTCTGTCTCGAAGGAATTCAGAACATTCGCTGCCGCCGTGGCCATCGAAGACGCCAAAGTAGAAGACCTGTGGATCGCCAGTCTCGCGAGTCGAGCCTTGTGTCTGATCGCTGTTTGGACGCCGGCTGATGCTCATAGGCTGTTTCTGCGCGAAGGCCGGTATCTCCACTGTGCCGGCCTGGTATGCATCTTCATTGTAAGGTCTGCTGCCTCGACTGATCCCAGCGCCAAAGTGATGTTTGGCACTCTTCAGCGGTATTCGCACTACCGTTGTATCTCGGCTAGTGGTCGGAGGTTGACTGCTTCGGCCTGACGGGCCTTCGTGCGGCTTCGAGTCCGAGCGTGGTAGCTTATGGTGTGATGGATGCGTCTTATCAGGTGCTAAGGATGACGACGGCAGATGTGTTACGAAGTAGTCGTGAAAGTCTCGTCGCTGAGGCAATGGTCGTGGAATCGGGTGAAGCTCGTTGAAGACTGCGCGAAGAGCATTCTGGAGGTTGTAGGGCCGGCCATGATGGCTCATTATTGTTCGCGAACTGCCGATGGTCTTAGGTGTTGTTGTTGTCTTGACGAGTGCCGTACACGCCGAAGAGCGCGGAGAACAGGCACTCTAGAGCACGACGTGCTGCATCCTTCAGCATGTCCGAAGATGCTAAAAGGGCAAAGAGTGAGGTGGAGGATCCGGTGCCGTGGAATGAGGTCCAACACGTGGGCTGGGGAAAGCGGAGACGCTGAGATCCCTGGCAGATGTGCCCGCAGCCCACCTGTTCTGCTCTCACCTCTCCTCAGATACGTTATGTTGACAAGGATAACCACACGAACGGTAGCGATCAAGATTCATCCTTTCGCCAGCTCATCACCATCGCTATCTTGCTCATGGCTGAGGTGGGTAATGTACACCGCCGTGGCAATCTCGCCACAGCTCGCTCGCACTGCGGCTGAACGAACCCTGAAGTGCACAACACATTGTCCCTTGCCCTGTAGTTGCGCCCCGTCGATTCCTCAGGTGCCAATGATGCTACCACTGCCCTCAGCATCATGGAGCAAGCATCGCGATAGTCGACGCCGACCCCACCGGACTTCTAGACAGCCGAGCCCCGGAAGCAGCAGACGATGGAAGATAGAAGAACACATCGGGTAGTTCGTGAACGTTACAACACATACATGTAGGCAATCCTGCAAGGCATCATCACATGCTACTTCCCAGTACAATTACGACATGTGGATGTGCCACCCCAAGTTTAATGGTGCTCGAGGCACTGGTATGGACGGCATGGAGCAATACTCGATACCTGCCGGCAGCAGTGTCCTGTGCAAAGACAACAAGCAGCAGGAACCAAGCATACCCTAAAGCTGGGCTTGTGCGACCTGAATGTCTGGCACATCCTGGTCGACTGGTTCAGCTGCGATCTGAAAGTGCTTCGAAGGTGAAACTTACCATCCGCAACTGCAGCACGTTCCCACGCATGCACATACAAAGACGTTCTCGAAGACTGCCGCCTGACTGGGCCTTTCGTTCACGTGGCTGCCTTTTTGTGACTTTTGCGCTATTGCTGAACGGCACTGCACTTGGGCCCTGGCTTGGTCGCTCCTGCCTGTTGCGAACAATTCTTGATTCTTCACGGACTTTACATGAACGCACAACTCGCTCGTTCACAGATACTTCTCTCTGGTAGCGAAGTGCCATTCTCTTCAAGCTAACACGACCTTTGCTTTTGCACAGACACGCTTTACAACGACACGACATGCCCTCATTCAATGCCCTGGCTGGCGCCATTCTCCTCGCATCGACTGCCAGCGCCCATATGCAATTATTCTATCCGGCTGCCTTCAACGCCTCAAACAACCCACATCGCAAGACTAGTGCCGACCCGTATCTTCAGTATCCGTACGACAAGGCGGGACCAAACGCTCGCTGGCCTTATCCATGTCGTGGCTATGAGCAGCTGCTTGGTGACTACAAAATATGCCTCGGAGACTTCCGCAGCTGCTGATACTCTTCCAGACACCCCGCAAGGCGCACCGACAGCAACCTGGCAGGCTGGCACTACTGCCAACTTCAGCCTATACGGCATCGGCAACCATTTCGGCGGCAGTTGTCAAGTTGGTTTCTCTGTGGATGGCGGCAAGAACTTTAGGGTCGCGACTTCCTACGAGGGTGACTGCCCACACAGAAACAACGGAAGCGGTCCAGAGGGGCAGATGTTCGAATTCAAGATACCACGCGACCTCGAGGCAGGAGTTCAGATTTTCTCCTGGATCTGGTACAATCGCGAGCAGGAGTTTAACATGAATTGCGCACCTGTCGACATTGTGGCTGCAAGCCATACAGCTGCTTCGTCTTCGCGACCAGCCCCTGAAGCATCATCACCTGCGTACCCATCGCCGCGAGCCTCAGCATTCTCATTTGCCGCCGCGGGTAACTCTACCGGTTGCCGGTGCCGTTGCATACGTGGCGACCCTGCTTCCTGCACCAGCTCCAATTGTCCAGACTCGGGTGCCCGCAGAACTTGCGACAAAGCAACCACATTGGTAGCATTCCACAATCGGCCGCTCATGTTCGTAGCAGACGATGGCAACGACTGCTTGACGCCACACACAACTGCCGAGCTAAAATATCCGCATCCTGGATTGGATGTAGTACAAGGAGATGGAGCCTACCCGCTAGAGCTGCCAAAAGGGGAATGCAGTCCTTCGCAGATGCTGGCAAAGCAGGCATATGCTGCACAGTAGTGGCAGAAGGCGTCAAATCTGCCGGCATGGGTGAATGATCAAGGAGGTCAAGTATTGCGGATTCAGCGCGGATGTGACAATGCAGAGACAGGTATGCAGTGCTCTTTGTTGTTCATTCCAAGAAGCGAAAGACGGCGAGTATTCCACACAACATGTTTTAGCGCATAGTACGGAGTTCCGGTTCGCTAAAAGGAGCGGAAGTCGATGACAGAACATGCGGCCAAAGACGGCGTCGACAAGTCGCGCAGGGCATGGTCGGTCACGATTCTGAATTTGATGGGCCACAGAGCGTCTCAAATAATCAGGACAACCCGTGCAGGTCTGACTCTGGCGTGATGACGAAGTGCAAGACGATAGTACACGACTGGTATCGAAGCAGGCTTATGTACCCTCACATAGTGTCTCAGATTTTGATAGCTGATAGCGCAGACGAGGCCATGTACATCAACAGATGCGATGTGAGGTCACATGCTGATGGCACAGCACGCCGAGCACACTTCCTATCGAGGTCAGCTCCGATTCGGAAGGAACAGCAACGCCGTTGGCGCTTCACCTGTTCACGACAGATGGCCGCCGAGGTAGAGAGTTGAACGAAGCAATTGGAGTTCTAAGAGGACCAAGATGTGTTGACTTGTTCACACCTCCTCGCCCATCATCCTTCCTCGGCTGCATTTGACTTTCACTGCCGTCAGTCGCCGCCGCTGATAATGACGAAGCCTGTAACTGGCTATCCATATCCCCGCATCTTGACATAAATGTCCCCCCAATACTCTTCACACCATGGCTTTGGCATCGCGGCTGGCAATCCTCGTGGGAGGCATTGGTGAGTTCGACTCCTCATTGTACAACTCGCAAAGCGTCTCATCTGGAATGCAGGCGGTATCGGTTCTGTAACCGGTCAGCTGTTGCGTTCTCAAGGAGCCAGGCTCGCACTCCTGTATGCGCCATTCGAGAAGCAAAAGGTCAAGCCAACCTTAAAAGAGGTTTATCATCGAGACGTAGACTCTCCTGATATCAGAACTTACCCTTGCGACATAACATCTTCGAATTCAGTAACACAAGCATTCTCAGAGATATCCAAAGACAATGCCGCCTTTCCAAGCATACTAGTCAACACTGCAGGCTATGTCAACTTGCAACCACTCGAAGACTTCCCTGCAGACGACATCCTGCGGCATTACATGATCAACTTACACGGACCCACACTCACAGGCCAAGCATTCGCGCGACTATACATTGCCGCAGCCGAGCAAGCAAAGCAAGAAGGCCGTCCAGCACCAGGCGGCAGAATCATAAACCTCGCATCACAGGCTGCTCACATTGCTTTACACCACCATGGACCATACTGCGCGAGCAAAGCCGGCCTCATCGGCCTCACAAAATGCATGGCTAGCGAATGGGGTCCCCGTGGCATTACAACCAACTCGATTAGTCCTGGACCAGTAATGACTGAGCTGGGAAAGAAGGCTTGGGGCGATGAAAAAGTCAGGCTGCCGTACCTGGAGGCTGTACCCACTGGAGAGTTTGCGGAGCCACATGAGGTGGCGCGGATCATATCGTTTTTGGTGCAGGATGAGGCGAAGAATATCAATGGTGCTGATTTCAGGCTTGACGGGGGGTTCACTGTGAGGTGAGGGAACGGCTTGGGGGCAGTAAACCGAAAGCATAGGTCGTGACCAACGAGTTGAAGAGATCGCTCGGACGACGTTTACCGAGGAGACTGGGGCACAGCATGACATAATGGCGATTCCTATTGGCAATGCGCTTCCGACATATCTTGTGTACAGTTCGTGTATACAAGCTTCGTATTCGTGTCGACAAGATCAACGATCACATGTATAAACTCGCCAGGAAGTGCTTTGTGATAGAAGCAATCGTACACTTGGTTCTCGTGGTCGCTGTCCTTTGGACCAGCCCTCATCATCTTCGTCTCGACGAGCCTACGATCTGATAGATGACTTGCAGCAGACATTGAATGACGCTACTCCGGTTCAGCTAGCTGGCGACAATGCGAGCTCCTTGATTTGGTCGACCGCACAACCGATAGGCCCTTTCGTCTACCACTGCATTGACAATTTCTTCCGGACAATTACGCAGGCTGATTAGATCCTGGTACCAGATGCTCGGCATCGCACACAATATGATACAGTCCTGGCGCCCGAAATTCTCTCATGGTTATGAGCACGGTTATACTGTTCCTGTGCCGATCACAACATGCCACGCCTCCAGGCTCTGTTCGCCAGCTCCTCGATCTCCTTGACCTCGACCGGACCCTTCACCGAGTCATCGGCCAGACCCTCGACCACTGCCTCAGCTACCAGATCGGCCTTGAGAGGCTTTGCGCCACCAGCGCCCATAAGCCATGTCAGATTGCCGCCGGTCAGAGAGTTGGCAATAAAGCCACCATAAGTCACAGCAGCCATGGGGACAGTAAAGGTTCTGGACGAGTCATACAGAAAGCCAGGTCTGATGAACAAGTTCCTCATCTTAGGAAACGTGCTTGCAATCGTGCTCTCGGCCTCTCGCTTTGTGCTGATGTACCGGCCTGGCAGGACTGGCGCACCAGCCGCGGCAGAGATATATGCAAAGCTCTGGACACCAGCATTATTTGCCTCTTTCGCCAACGCAATGGCTGAATCGCGATTCATGAGTTCATATGTGAGCTGTCCGTCTTGCTCACCAGGCTCAATTTGTTGACCAGGTTTTCGTTCCATTGGATTCGTGTTGCCTCCCTGCTTTGTTGATGAAAAAGCCCTCCGTAGTCCAGCTACGGGCGACTCTTTCCCTGTCAATACCCCCTTGTAATCTGCTTCGAGGAGTATGCCCATCGAGTGCACCACTGCATTTGCGCCCTCGAGATCTGCTTGGTAGGTTTCTGGATGTAGGATGTTCGCAGAGCGCCATGTGACTGATTTCGACCACAGCGGTGCCACCTGATGCGATGATACTGATGGCCAATTGGGCTCACCAGAGCGACTGATATTGCTATAAGCATATCGTAGGCAGATGTAGTGGAGAAGTGTGCTACCTTATTGATACTACGTCCCAATCTCTTGCGACCGCAGCCTTACAGATCCTGCTCCCTAAGAAGCCGTTCCCACCACATACCACTAGCTTTTTCTTTATCGCTGAGGTCGCCGCCGTTGCAGCCATGTCCTGCTGTGTTTGAGAGCTCAACTGTTCGTTCGCGACCTTTGGTGTGTTCGCGTTAGCGTTGGACGCACCAAACAGTCTGAACACATCGAATGACGCGAATAAGGATGACATGTCGTGCGATCTGCCGCTGTTATGGTAGACGTACCTGTGGATGTGTGCTGTACTGGAGCTCCAGCAATGAAGTTGGTGCAGCTGTCTCAAAACCTTGATCGTCATCGATATGCATTGGAGCTCCACTAACGTAATCTGTCTCCGATGCTAGCGCGAGATCTGTACGCGCTAGTCTCTTCTAAGCAGTTCCGCCCAAATGATTCAATCGCTATGTCCTTTCTCCTAAAAACGCTATGCAATAATACAGGATACTACTAATACATTAATATACTCCTTTTAACCTACGAGACTAGAGTAAAAGTCCTACGTAAACATTACGCGATATAGAAGTTACTATTACGATATTATAATTAGGGGAGCTACTTAATATATCGTCTAGTATTAGTATAAGATAAGTATACGAAAGATACTTTTTATTATTTACTAGCTATAGTAGTAATAGCTATATTAACTATTTAGCGCTACGTAGCTTATAGCTAGATTTAAATATAGACTATCCTTACGAGGTAGAAGGGCTATTAGTAACCTAAGATAGACTCTAGTACCTTAAGTTAAATAAGATTAAATAGGAAGGTTACTAAATATAAGAGTCTTTTAATAAACGTATAGTATTATATATAAATCTAGAAAGGAAGAAGTACCTAGTATACGAGAAGACGTTTAGTATACGTATATATACGCGTTACGTTACTAAACAAATATTAACTAGGTCGTTAGTAGTAACTACTATACTTTTAAATATATATATATATTATTATAGTAATATTATAAAAGGTTATTTCTATCTAGTACCGTACCTAAAGGATACTAATCGTTATAATCGCTTAGTACGGCTTATTAAAGTAAGTAAGGCGTAATCGCTCGTACGCGGCATAGTATAAGAAATAAGCTTAGTAGATTTACTACTCTCTATAATAGTTACGCTATAGCTCTAGCCGCCTAGTATATAGAGTATAAAGAAACTAGCTAGGCTACTTAACTAGAACGCGACAGCTTCTATGTTTGTATAGTAGGCTAGAGACCGTAGAAGTAAGATACTTATAGCTGTCGCATAGTGCGCGCGCTAGAGACACAGAATTAGGCAGGGAATGGCTGCTCTGTAGTACCGTATCATGTCCCGTAGGAGGGTTTGTTGTCCGACGCACCAAGAGCATAAAGTTGTGGTAGAGGTCGACAACAGCGCTACTACTAGTGCGATGAATTTTTAGAAGAGCGGCTCGATGATCGTGTAAGGTTTGCTTGACAGTGCCCGATCTGCAACATCTGCTGTGTGCTGCCCATGCGAAGCGCAACTTACTACGCCTCGTATGAAGATCTGTACACTACTAAGTCCATTAGCCCCGACCAGCAAGTACGGAAATGGTCCTTAGGGCTGGCTGTTTCAAGTGATCCTACGTATTTGTAACGAAGGTGAGATGCGTAAGTCTGGCGCTAGTCGCGAGGGTCACGATTCGAGAGTTCAAAGATTTGCCAGCAGCATGGTCATGACGGTTCTTATAGATCTCAGGTCTCCTGATCTCGGGGCACGTTCCTGATGCAAAACGATCCCAATGACATGTGCTGTAATGCTATATGCAGGTGCCGGCGACTCGCTTGCGCCGAGCTTAAATACACCGGGTCGCTTGTTGTAGCACAATGACCTGGGTACGTAGTCGGTCCAACAAAGCTGGTCACCAGCCGTATCACACTTGGACGATTCTGTAACAATGCCCACGACCCTCATCAACAAGTCGATAGCACAGATGAGCTCTGAGCATGTTCTTCAATTCCGGAGTACTGGTACCCACGTCTGTGTGAGTATTATTCAGGGTTCTCATAGGGGACGGACGTCAGCCCACAATAATGCCGACTTTCATGTGCTTGATCAATACGTAGTGCACCACCGTGTTGTTTTTGGTGCTTGACAATTTGCCCCCCGCAAAGCCGCAACGACCAACGGTCTCCAAGGCGTAAACGTGTCATCATGGCTTTCCACTAACGCCTACGACCACAGACTATCTCCCCATGGCACTCATCCTGCCGTCCCGTCTGCAGGAGGGTCACGGCACAGCATCTCCACGCTGCAGAACCTGGCAACCTGGTTCCTTGTGCCGAAACTTGGTAACATCTCGGCACTGACATTTTGATCGGTGAAGCTACCGTTAGTGTGAAGTCTCAAGTCACTCTGTTACACGGCACGTATTCGTCAATGCCAGAATGCGAAGTACGAGCGGCGGCAGCTGTTGTTATCATTGGACGGCGTGTTCAGTGAAAATGAAACGCTCGTCGTCTGTCACGATGAAAAGCTTCTCGGTCAGATCGCCAAGTCTGGCAGTCAGGGCACCGATTGGTTGGGCATGTGTACTTGGATGTTCCTGGACACACGATCGGCTCAGAACTGTACTGGAGTAAGGGCACTTGAAGAAAGATGGTACTGTAGAATTGTAGCAATGTCTGCTAATAGCCAAAACAGAACTGCAAAGGTCTTCGTGTGAGAGCCTATCCTGTATAATACATCAATCGTGTCCTTTTCCGTATGACCCTTGTCTATGCGTGTCGTCGTGGCGTATGCTCTGTCACATCCATGAGCCGAAACGCTGGCCAAATGGTGTACAAGAACGAAGCGCAGTCGTGTATCTCATGATTCGTTACCGCGCCCTCTGTCGCGTTTGTCGCGCAGCTCTGGGCACCGTCGACGATGATTAATGAACCAATTGCTAACCTGTGTCATGCTAATTCCTGTCGCCTATACGTAGCATGATCAGTCCTGTACCTTCCTGCTAATCACCTTGGGGAAAACTCACATTCGAAAACATCGCTTTCTGCTCTTCACTGGGATAAGGATTCGTGATGTTCTGTACAACGGTTAGCATCGAGGCCGAGTCCAAATCTTTCTCGTATCATACCTGATCGAACCAAGTCTTCATTATTTCTGTGGATTGTTTTGGCAGGTTGCTCCTTTTCCGAACCTTGCCATGCTGGTACTCGTAGTGACTGGGCATGAAGAAAGCGGCTCCTTGGCCAGAGTATGGCGTCTGTCCGTAAGGACCCTCTGGTCGCGAATACCTGACATGGTCTCGCGGGTCGGCATATCCTTCCCTGGCTGGACCTGCGTAACGCGGGTCGCGGGCAAAATGCGGCATCCTGCCGTTGGAATGCTCGTAAGGTCCACTTGAATAAGCAGCATAGTTACTCATAGACAGGCGACGAGAGGATGCAGGATCCTCGAATCTTGAGAAGCTTTCGCGCATTTCCCTGGCAAACGGATCTTGCGGAGCAGCTGGAAAGGCGCCTGTTCTGGGATACGATGAGTCTGGTAGGGAAGACGTAGGGGTCTGCTCTGGGGTCAAGTAATGGCCTGCCGATGTATCTGCTGATCTCGTGCTCGATTTGCGGTGCTGTTGGGATGTCCATGCTGACTGGGAAGGTCGCCTTGAGTCCATACTGTCTGCCGTACTCGAGAAAGCCGGGAACTGAGTTCGCGCCGCAGTGTCATTAGGTCGCGGCTCAAGAGTAAGAGAAGGTGCAAAGGAGGAAGACCCAGTACTGTGGCCTGAAAGTGGTGGTGCCAGCAAAAGATCAGTACGTTGCTTCTTATTCGGATACAGTGACGGCGGCTTGTAGGTCGAAGCTGCATAAGACGGTTCACGCGCGCATAGCTGCATCGCGCTGTTCGCGCTGTCGTGTGGGCTTGGAGTCCTAGGTGGACTGGAAATGCTGTTGCCGAGTACCTGAGTGAGGTCAGAATTGGATATGCGGCATCAGAAGCAAGTACTTACTGTCCTTAAAGGAGGCAAAGATGGCTTCTGCATATCAGGCGAGCGGTATGGAGGCGAGTATGGGGCACCCGCAACGCTGTATTCTCTTCGGTCACGGTTCATGATATTCTCGATGCCCTGTGACGATGAACCCCGTTCAGATGGAGCCGGTTGCAGGAGCAGGTCCCGGATAGGTGGACCTGCCTTTGAAGGACTACGTCCATCGAATGCTTCGTTACTGCTCTGCGAATCCTCGGGAGTAGGTAGCCTCGAAGAACGGTGTCGTCGTTCCCTCGCGCGGTGAAATTCTGCGTGACGTCCATAGCGCTGGCCATCATTCAAAGTAAGACTCTCCATAGTCGTTCAGCTTTGTCAACCACAATGACCAAAGATAACGGAAGCTTCTACCAGGAACCGAGAGCGGACGTCTTGAAGTGGTTCCGTATCCAAATCGTGTCGGGTCGATTGACGAGACCAAACAGAAAGAGTGATGCTAGTAGTAGTAGGAATAGTAGTAGTAGTAGCACTAGGGAATCCGCAAGCCAAGAATGCAAGGAGCGAAGATAGCTTTTTGAACGAGGGACCGGTTGCCGCTAGCCTTAGAGTCTCGAGCCTTAAGGTTGCTTCGATCGTGGACGGACGGCAAAGTCGTTGCTGTTAAGAACAGAGGTTCAACACTGCTCAAGATGTAATGGCAGGGATGGTCTTTCTGAGCGACTAGTACTTGATCATCTCATGCGGGATGCAACGATTGGAAGTACGCCATGTGTCAAGCCTTGCCCATTGCACTTGCACCGAGTTCCGAATCATTGGCGTCCAAGTCCTGCATGCAGGGCTTCATGAGCGGGTCCTGCAGTTGATCAGGATCTGTTTTTAACGGGTATACCTCGTTGCACTCATGCACTGTCGAAACACTGCGCAAACAGTGATGCAGGTAGGGATGCAACTTATCAAGGATTCTCGAGATCGACTCTGTTCTGCGTACCCGGACGGAAAGTGACCCAGCTCTCAGCGGCCCGCCTGTAAAGCTTTTGACACACGCTCTCTGAGCTGACCCACCACCATGGCTCTCGCCAGTTTGGGCTAATGCAAACTTGCACACTGGTCGTAGTGCTTCTCGCGACCGATAGCTTTCGCACCAACCCCCTGACTAGGTGGACCGAGCGACCCAGATTCTGCGTCCGCCCTGAGGGCCACCACGCGAGGCAGAGGGACTGGCCCCCTCATGCAACGTACTTGGTTGAAGATGACTAAGTAGCAGAGTCCGGTCGATCTGCACGGCTCCCAGGAAGTGCCTGGTTGATCAGGACTGTGGGACAGCAATCTCGAGAGGAACCTTAGCCCACTGACAGGCAAATCAAAATGTGCCTCAGTACAGTACGTAGCTGTGGAAGTGCTTCCGCCGCTGGCTCTAAAGTCTGTTTGACACGCTGCACTCCCACCGGTCTCGGGCTCGCGTGCTCTGCACTCTCGGCAGAAGTGCGCCTGGCGTCCAACAAGTCCGTGCGGTCACCGTCGACTCGTGCAAAGCCAGTATTTGTCCCCTCGACAAACGCGCAAATCGATTGTCGCGCCCTCGACCAGAGTGGCGCCCGTGCGTGCAGGCGTGCGTGCGTGCATGCGGCTGGCGGCGGTGAGTGCAAAACTAAGCTTGATGGCCCGCCGCTGCTGTGCTGCGCGCAATCTGTGGTATGCATATAGACATACGCCAACAAAATGCAGAGTGTTGCAAGACCACGATCCAGTAAATTTGCGTGCTTGGCAGATCGGCGTGCTGTTCCGCGCGGCCGTCCATCCCTGCAAAACCGGCATCCCGGTAATGCGCAAAGAACCCGGAAACCAACATCGGGTGATCGTCGACCCTAGACCGCTCTTGGAATGCATCGAGCTTGACACTTTTTTCACAGACGGCCTACCGGGATCCCCGCTGTGCAGCAGCAGCAGCAGTTGGTGACGATATTGCAAATCATGCGCCCGCCTCTCCATACTTTTCTGCGTCAGTCTGCTTCATCTTCGGAACAGCAACACGTTCACCGTGGCGTTGAGATCGAGCTGACGCCTTTTCACCACTGGGTCGGCACTAATGCTGTTGACAGAACACAGCGCATGCCTGACAGCTCGGAAGTGGCCTCTCGGAGTGCTCCTCAGTGGTGATGATTGGACGTCTGCGCTACATCGTGCATATCGCACGGTTCGGAGATGGACGTCACAGCATGGCACGGTCATGTCAGTGGCGATCTTGGGTAGCCTTTGTGTTGCGCAGTGTGACGAATGCCTGCCGCTCGCACAGATCCGTCGATTGACGCCAGGATTGATGTGTTCGCCCTTCCCAGCACCATGGGCGTGCTCAGCTTTCGGCGCGGTTTAGATGCTGCCAATGCATGAGGCCGTATCGCGATCGAAGCCAGGGGAGGCCGCTTGCGCCATCTCCTGCTGGGACGGAGGTGACAACGTGGCAAGGGTGCGATGGCATGTGTCGAATGCTTGGCGACACCCACCACAATGTCACGGACGCTAGAGGCTTTGCTCTCTGCCATGAGCTCAGGACTCCAATAATATGACAACCAGCTCGATCCATTCCGCATCCAGGCCCAACCAACGATCGTTCGACCGAGCATCTGCGAGACGCAGGTCACATACCTAGCTCTCCACTTCACCGGGAATGAGAATGCTACAGCTTCACCATGTTTTGTAAAAAGTGGCTGAAATGGAGCCATTTGCTTCGCTGACGGGCAATTTATTCACGCACGCATATATTGGACGTCATGTGCGATACACGATTGTAATACAATGCGATGCCGCTGCGACCGTAGTCTGTGCACTAACTTACATGGAGTCCAAACACTTATACCGCAAGCGCCTGCGTGAAGTAGTGCTGTCAACAGACAAGTGCACATACTCCTTTTGCGCAAGAGCGATGGAGCAATATGCGTACGAAAATCGACTTTGGTCTACCTGCGGTTGAGTAACATGCGACGACAAGCATTGAATTGCTCACAAGGCATGCGTGTGGCCCATCTTGGTTCGGATGATGGACTCCTCCAGGTTGTCATCGTGACCGAATCACCCAGGAACCAGGCGCCTTGGAGTCTGTGTCTATCCGAATGGATGGTCCTGCTTGAGCGATACCACGAGCGCGGTCTCGGTTGTTGCGAGTCGTGTTCATGCTCGCTTCAGCGTTGTCACACATGTCCAGGATCTTCCAGTGGTCTTCGTGCCCTTGCAAGTAACAGCGCCTTGTCATTCCTGCCCCTGTCCAGCGAAGTGCGAAAGGCAATGTTACTTGAATGTTCCACGAAAGGGCTCCAGTGGGATTTACGAGGCAATACGACCATACTCACGGTGACGATTCGAGACCGCACAGGCCAATCACTCGTGCTTGGTGTGATCGCAAATACTGTTATGATGCGCTTGTGCCTCATGGACTACTGCGGCCTTCTGTCTAGCCCGTATCCCTCTGACTGACCGACTATTCTAGCAGTCACCTCTCCAGCGTCGGACCCAATCATCATTTCCCATAAGTGTCATAACATCTGGTCTGTTTCACACGCGACATGTCGTGTTACCACGATAACACAGCAAGTAAGGCCGCCAGAAAAAGACTCAAGCACACCGACGACCGCACGAACGCGGCAGCGCTGGTTGCGACCAGCGAATTGGTAGGCAGGTCGACGCGCCCTGTCGCCGATGAAACGCCATTCAGCCTGTCAACAGTCTCAATCGCGGGCCCGAGGTTGGTGAAGTCCACAAGAATGAAGTTCGGAGCCGTGCCGTACATGGTTGCGCAAGTTGCTGCGGATGTTCCAAGGTTGCCAACGCCGCCGCTGGCCGCATTAGTCGTGTTTGCATAGGTCTCGTTCGGCGACTGTATACCAAACAGCTGATCCTCGTATAAGAAGTGGTTCATCAGGCTCATATACCCCGACGAAATCGCCGTGGAGGTATCGTTTCCCAAACTTGAAGGTCTGTCGATCGTGCATGCGAAGTCGCTTGGCTGACTGTTGTCGTAGCTGTTCTCAAAAATGTAGTCAAACTCGCTCATCAGATAAGGGGCGCCGGTGATGTCGTCCAGACTCGCGACGAAGTTCATGGCTCGTGTGCCGTTACTGATCAGAGATTCCAGAGTGGGCCATGTATTGTTCAATGACGTCTCAGCAGGTGTATACGCAAGATCCTTCAAGCCAGACGATTCGTATATAGCTGCTAGCTCGCTTGCCGTAGCATCCGCTCCATTGACAAGCAGTATTGACACGACGTCTTTCGGGTTATCGTCCAACCAGGTCTTGATCTCGGCGAGCCAGCTTTCCAGCGTTCCTGCATCGAGGAGATCGCAGCTGGTATGACAGACATGCAGCGCAGAGCTGTTGCTGGGCGTCTGAACCTGGGCGGTCACAAGCCGCACACCAGACGAAAGTTGTCTCGAAGTGTTGTAGAACTGATTACCGGAAGTGGAGAAGTACGTGGATGAGTCCCGCAGGAACGGACTGTTGTGGGCTCCAAGATGAGTGATATTGTTATATTGTCTGGCGCACAAATCTGGTGAGTTATTGCAAGCTGCTGTTTGCCCCAGCACTGCTCTCAGACTAGCGCTGAATATCAGCAGACAGCTCAGAGGGTTTGGAAACATCGTTGTGTCTAGTCGCTTGCGATCGTAGGTATCTGGCGCTGTTCCGAGGCCGAAAAGGAATTTGTTTGATTCGCGTTGACAATGGAGCGAGTGACTGTTGTTGCGTTTGGGGAGAAAGACGACTTGGAAAGCGCAGCAATAGTAATGGAAGACTTGTGGATACGTTATGGGGAAGACATGTGCGTAGGAAGAACCCCTCGAAACGTACCTGGCTCACTTCGAGAATAGCATTGTCTTGTTCATGCAGTCGCAGGTCGTTCAAGGCAGTGCGTGTTTGCTGAGCCTGCCTCGCGTACTCGTAATCGTGCAAGACGCTTGCTAACATCGATGACGACGCATGTATTCGTGCAAGGCACTGGCGGTCTAACAGCCTCATCGCTTGATGGCGTTAATGATGTCTTCTGCGACATGCACAGCAGATGTCGAGGTGTCGTCAGCATTGGATCCAGCGTCGCTCGTGCAAGTGTAATCGCGACAAGTGATGGACTCCGTGTGCACGGAGGGCGCGGCAATCGGTGAGACTTCGGATCCTGTCAAGCATTAATAGAACTCTACAGCTCGTGTCCATGGCCCACTTCTGCCATGCATGACCTTTACGTACTCGAGCTGCCAGCCCAGAGTATGTATTACAATAGCCCGGTCACTGGAAAGTGCGCTTAAGGGCCCACAGTCAGCGCAGTGCGTTGCATCACCGGTGGGAGATATGACGACGGCTTGGAGGGGTGCTTCACAACCTGTACGTAGTCACTTTCAGAGACGACGAGCGGCTTGTCATCGGTACACATCGGAGCCATGAGGCCACCGCTGTTTCCCAGCAGCCATCGCGCACTACGGGTGGACTCACCTGTCAGGGCAGCTGCAGTACTTGGTACCTAAGTCAGCAAGATTATGCCGTTCGAGTGGAAACGCATGAAACGGGACACAGAGTTCGAGACGTTTGACTGATCGCCGCTTCTGTCTACGTGAGATATATCTCAACGGACTTATTGCCAAATGAGGCATCTCGCGTAGTGGAAACAGCTGCAAGATACTCAAGGAGCACTCACGACTGACAAGTGAAGTCAGAACATGCTAACGAACTTTGTGAGCTTAACCCTTTCCCTGGCAGACACAGCCCTGGTCGTGATGGACTAGGTCATGGGTCTGGCACGTTAGACATTCGATAAGCACCATACCGAAGCACCCATCGCTGCACAGCCGGCGGCTTAATCATGGGGGACTGGATGTCACCTACGATCCCGCCACGTCGCCACCTATTGACCTCCGACACTTGTGAAGCCCTACTATCAAGCAATTTGATGATATGCTCAGCTTTCAACAGATAACATCCCGATAAAACGATGCTGCAGCAGCAGCTGTTGTGGAAGATGCGAATCATATGGGCTTTCAGTCCAGTCGATATACCTTGGCAAGAGGCAGACATAGTAGCTGTTTGCGCCCTACACAAGATCACTGGACACACCTGTGCTGTCGTCCACTCATGGTTTATGAGTGTTGTAGCTGTATCTAGTAGCAGCGAGGGGAATTATTACACTGCTAGAATTGAGAACAATCACAGCACTCCTGTGGAACTTCACGAATCTTTGGACACTCCGTCTCACTGAATTCCTCATAAAGCTGGGCCATTGCGGCATCGATCAGTACAAGCTGTACTGTGAGCATGTTGAGGTGCAAAGGGCTGCTAATAAAAGAGGCTGCCCGCTAAGTTAGCTACTGCCAACACGGCGATTCACGAGATACCAGGCATGCAATACTTTTAATGGCATATAGGCGTCATGTGCTACGCCTCGACAATTCATGCGAGCGACTGAGCGCTGTGTCGGATCTTCACATGTTTATATCAAAGGCAGCTCTCAAAGATATCGTGGCCGCGTCTTTCGTCAACAGTCCTCGCTCTTTCAAGTAGGTTGTTCAAGCTCTCAACTAAGGTTTCTGAACCAGCTGTAAAAGCTCCTCCAATCATGCAATCTCGTTGACTACCCCCACGGTATGTAGAGCTGTCAGCGTACGTCATGTCTGTGCAAGTACATCATACAGAGTGGTTACGCATACATTATTGGCAGCTTGGCAGAGTTTCACCAACAAAGGTCGATGCTCGCATGTTATCGCATGGCATCGATCAGAACGGATGGCTTCATTGAAAGGCAAGATCGCTAAGGCCGCTGGAGGAGGTAGTAGTGGTAGTGTCTCCAACGAAGAAGCGGAACAATATAGACTGGTCGTGACAGCTGGAGCCTCCTACGACTTGGCACTACACAAGATCGTCCATGTCAACACCGACACACCAACCACAGTAGAGAACGAATGGCTCACTGCAAAGATCTGCGTTCGTGTCAAGGGCTTTCGAGGTCTGCCAGACTCAAGCCCTTGTACGGCAGAGTACTTTGATCACTCGATGCATCAGAAGGATCAATACTCTCTAGGCTTCAGCTTTGTCCCAAAGCAAGACATCCCAAGCGTGAATACCGTCTGGGGCAATGACCTGGATCATCCCATACGAGACCGCATTCCTCCTGGCTTCAACACCGCCTTCAAAATCGTCAAGGAATTCATTGACCCTGGGCTGAGCTGCGATGTATACGCAGATGAGCCATGGTTATACGGCCCAAGTCTAAGCTGCTGGTTCGCTCTCCGCATTGGTGATATATACGAACACGACGAGGACTTTCCATCACCGGGTGTGCTAAGCGACGGCGCCGATGGATCTGGCAAAGCAATCAGAGAGCGCCTTGGCATACCCGACAACAACGAGAAGCGGAGAAAATTCTTCCTGGAAGCCAAGAATCGCGAGCCATTCGTCTTCGAGAAAGGACGGCTTTATCAGGGAGACTTCTATAACCCCTACCTAGACTTTGCCAATTTCGCACTGAAACTTCCTGGCTTTAGTCTGAAGGTCATCAAGTACATTGGGGAGAAGACGCATACACTGAGATATGTCTTCAAGAACAGAGAAACAGGAGACGTGTACTTCAATGTGAACTTCACGCTTTTATGGGGTGAACAGCTTCGGCAAGCTGTGCAGAACCAGCAAATCGAACCACAACAAGCTGTATCTGGCGCAGATGATGTTGGCAATCGCAAGATTGGCGTGCAAGAGAGTTGTGACAAGCAGGAGGACTCTCATGAGTGTCGCTCAATCGAGTCAGAAGCACACGAAGCGGAGCTAGTTAAAGCATCGGAGCATCTACAGGCACCGCCAACCATGCAGCTCCACCCAGGTGACCATACCGCTACGGCGACCGACCAGCTGGCAAACTCTAGCATCGACGAGATCGACAGGCTCCTACGAAATACGTCCACCGACCAACAAAGAAGTGGATTGTTCTTGTCTGATGTTGATTAACGACCATGCTCGTCTGATGTGAACCTGTACCCAGGGCCCGGAGCACCATATCACAGATTGCAGCCAAGCTGGTCTGCAAGTCCATCGCGAAACATCACGCCTAAGTCAGCAATTTGTATCGGCACATAGTCGGTCTACCGTTCGCCCTTACAGAATAGTGGTCTTGTTGAGCGGGGACGCAGTTGTGGCGGTATTGGCAATTCTTGGCCAGGAGCTGACAAGGCATGCCAGATCGTGGTCGCTGCTGTCTACCATGGTTTTGGAGAAGCTATCTCGCACAGGCTCTTGATATGGTGATCGTGAAGGCGGGCGTGCTCTTCATAAATCGTCATGGCCTAAATCAGCAATTTGCGATATCATGCCATCTTGGCTCCTACGAGCGATTCTACATCTTCGCAGCCATCATCGACTAAGCGGCACCGCGGCTCCCCCACTCAACGCAGGAGGAGGCGCTGCCTTGTCTTTTGTCGGACCAGCAGTCGGGTCAGCTGTTTTCGCACACGACTATTCCTCAGCCCAGTTAGGTGGCCGCCACGTAAAGAGATCAAAAGCTTCTCTGCTCCACGGCCCAACATCCCGTGGTGGCAATTGCCGGTTTGGCTCTTTGGATTTGGTAGCCTTGGCCGGTGCTTGAAATGGCTTGCTCAACACCACCTTCGAAGTCCCATTCGACGTCGTGTTGAGGCTTACCGATTTCTGAAGAGATTTCCTGCCTATGGGAATCTTGGCCGACAATTCCGCGACTAGCCGGCGATCCTTCGTGACATGACCGACGTTGTTCGAGGGATAAGCCATTGGTGTGGACTCTCGCGATCCTTTTGTTGGCGAAGGTGTTGGCCTGTAACGTACAGGGGCACCTGGGATTCTTTCCGGCCTGATAGATGATGTATCAGACTCTGACAGTATTTTCCTGCACTGGCGTTCCTGACGCTCGTCTGGGTCGATCGCTCTTTGCTTTTGGGAAAGAGACACCGCACGAGCATGTACTGGCGACATGGACTTTCTGGCTTTCGCGCCTAGCGGGAGCATCATCTGGTCAAGTCGGCCAGGTTCCATAGCAAACATCTCATGAGCAGTCTCTGGTCTCGGATATGCGTGATCGCCAGGATCAGAAGTTGCATCGTCATCGTCTGTGAACGCATGTGGTACTCCACTAGCTGTATCGGAATCACAGTCAAGCTGGATAGAAGCCTGCCAGACGAAGAAGTATTAGCTCTGCAATCGTACGATGTGAGAGTGTTTCTGAATGATATAATCGACATCGAGGCGTAGGTGCTCCGTACGAAAGTGTCTCGCAGTGTCAGCGTCTGTCTGAACTACGCACTATGCCTCCTACCATCAGTATACGTACCGGCTTGGCTTTCGACGATATCAATTTCGCTCTGCTTGTACTGCCCTTCTTCTTTTCGATCTTTGCAAGACGAGCTATCAACTTGTCGCTAGTATGTTTGGCGCTTCCTTTCTCTGTATCTGCACCATTAAACAATGTATCTGCAGCTACGTCTGTGCCCATAGAAGAGCGCTGAGTCTTCCTCTTTAACTGGTCCTTGCACAGCAGTGTTCGTTTCTTGGGGGCACTTGCAGCCAGCCGCAACGTCTGACCGGTTCGTGAAGCCGGCGGTCCCGAAGATTCAGGTTGAGGCTTTGACCTCTTCGGGCTTTTCCGACCTTCATTCTCAGAACCAGTAGCAAAATCAGGACGACCAGCTTGCCAAGCGCCTAGCTCGTTTAGTCCTTTGGTAATGGCGGCAGATGATCCATGCCCCTTTTCGTTACCAGAGCCTTGGCGTTGAACTGAAGCTTTGTTAGGACCAGTCGACCTATTCCGTGGTTTTGATTGCTGTGTCTGAAAAGCTGGTAAGCTAGACCTGACGACAATCTTTCGGCTGGCTTCCTTCGCACTTGCACTGCCTTTTGTCTTTGGTGGAGAGGATGACTGTGCGAGGACTTCATCGGAAAAGCTGGGTAGGAAACTGTTCGAGGGCTGTGCATCGTCCGAAATGTCGATGATGTCTTTGGAACCAGGACGCTGCTGACCTGCACCCTGTTGCCCGGGCGGGCCCCAACAAGGGTCACCTTCTCGCACAGTTAGCTTCTTCTTCTGCTTCGCCGCATCTGCGGTGCGCGCCCAGAATGGCTGCTGGCCTCCATTCTTTGTGCCAGCGGGTATGATTGTCCTCGTTACACTCCAGTCAGATCGTTGCCGTTTGGCCGGTCGCCCATCTTCCTCAGCTTGGTTCTCTGCATCTATCCGCCTCTGCTCAAATGGCGATCTCTCAGGTAGTGCTGCTTTTCCAAGAGCTCCTGTAGGAGTGCCCAGTAGCGCATTCAGAGATCTGTGCTTCAGCTGCGTATTGGCTCTGGAGAGTGTTACACTAAGCGGCCGACCAGCCGAAGGTGTTGGCGTTACTTTGGTTGCCAGCGACGGTCTGGAAGCGTTCGAGTCCTGCTTTCGGCTCTTTCGAAGTTCAGTCAAGTCGGTTTCGGACTGTCCAATGTTATCGCCTACTTCCACCATCACGCCCATGCCTTCAAGCTGCAGGTCATCACCTTCCCGAACCACCACATTGCGGGTCCAATGCATGTCGCCAATGAAGTGGCGATCAGCGCTGTAAACCATGACGCGCTTGTTGAAGGTATGATATTTGAGCATGCCATCTTGCCACTTCTTTGCCTTCTTCTTGACATCATGCGTGTACAGGCACTTGAAGTCGAGCACGGGTGCTGTATTCTGCGATGGTGGAATGGAGAGGGAAGGTATGTTGCGGAGCACAGCGGCCGTCATTGTGGGTGAATGTGGTCGTTGATGCGCGCATCATATGTAGAAGTAGCCCCTATGCGAGGTGCAAGATATCAATTATTGCATGTGCACAAGTCAACGATGATGGAAGTCGCGTTTACGATCCAGGAAGTCGCGTCGCGATCGGTTTGATCTCGGCGAATCACGAACTCGGAACGATTCGTCCACTTTTCCTCTTCCTGCAATCTGCATTCTCATAACAGCATACCGACAATCGCCAACATTGGCGGTCGAGTCGATGTAACCATATTTTCTGTCACCGAATGCACAGTCGCGAATGTTTGGCCGAGTGCACATCCTTTCGTCAAGCAGAAAGACTTCCACTCTGACATCACGATCGCGGATGCGCTCCGATTGATCTCGGACCCATTATTTGGGGAACTGCTTGGTAATAGCATCATCTTTTGGAGCCGATTGAGCTCTAAGCAGCTTGAACTGCACCTGGCCGGTCCAGTCCCGCTCTGCAATCATCCCATGCAAGCTGTATTTAGGCTCGTCCTCGTTGTTCTGCTTGCCGTCATGTTTCGTTCCCCTTTACTGCGACTTCAGCAGACTGCAACTCACCTTGTCAAGACTACAGTACCTCTTGCTACCAGAAGCATTACCACCACAGCAGCTCAAAGACAGCATAACGACAACATGTCCGACGACAGACCAAACGGCTTGATCGCCAGCAAGGGCTTGGAGCTGCTTACATTCGGCACTCCCAATGGTAAACACATAGCCTATAGCGAGACGAGGGCAAGTACTGATGTTGTGTACAGGTCACAAGGCGAGCATTATCCTCGAGGAGTTGAAGGAGGCGTACGGCAAGCCCGACTACGTCTATCAGTCTATAAACATCGGACAGAACATCCAAAAAGAGCCTTGGTTCACCGAGAAAGGACCTAACGGCCGTATCCCGGTCTTGATCGACCATGACAATGGCGGGCTGGGTATCATGGAAGGATCAGCAATTCTTTCGTATCTCACGAGGCACTTTGACCCAGAGCACAAATTCTCCTTCACCAGCGACCCAGAGCTGTCATTGTGCGAACAATGGGTTGCATGGCAGCACGGAGGTCTTGGTCCAATGCAAGGCCAAGCAAACCAGTAATTCAAGACGCGCTTTGCCTTGGCGGCCGCCATTCTGCTAACAGACGCTCTCAGTTTCTACCGGCTTGCAAAGGAACGTATCCCATATCCCACTCAGCGCTACGTCGGTGAGACCGAGCGTCTATACGGCGTGCTCGACATCCGTCTCAAGGGTCGCGAATACCTTGTAGGCGACAGATACAGCATAGCCGACATCGCGAACTTTTCGTGGGTCAACGTAGCTTACTTCGCAGGTGTCAATCTAGATGACTTCCCGAATCTTTACAAGTGGTGGGAGAGGATCAACGCAAGACCGGCAGTCCAGAAGGGTATCGCAGTCCCGACCGCACCCAGCATAACGAACGAGGCGTACAAGAAGAGAGTGAAGGATGAACCCGATTTCAAGCAAAAGGAGGCCGAGCTGAAGGAACTCGGTAAGACAGCCAAAGAGCAATACAACTATAAGTACTCTGCGCCGTAGATCTGGAAGCATTGCAGGTACCATATCTAGCGTTGTCCACAACCAAAACGCCTGCGCACCAGGCTTCATTGTCTATTTCAACCCTCCAGCGATTATCAGACTTTGCCCAGTCGTGAATCCAGTCTTTGCGTAGAACGTTACGGCATTGGCAACCTCTTCCGGCTCACATAGTCTGTGCAGCGGGATGCTATCAACAAGACCAGGGAACTGATCGCCGCTCGGGAGCAATCCTGTATTGCCAACCATCGCCTGCAATGTATTAGTATCGACCCGCGATTGGAGAGCTGCCTCAAACTTACAGGCGCAACATCGTTGACCGCGATGTTCCAAGGCGCTAACGTTGTGGATAGGTTCTTCATCATGCCCATGGTGCCTCCCTTGGATGCGGCATAATGGCAGCCATTCATGCCACCTCCGTGAGCCGCGATCGAGGACACAAAGATGATTCGGCCCCATTTCTGCGCTTTCATGCCATCAACCACCCCTTTTACGAGCAAGAACGGAGCGCGGAGGTTGATGTTGATCGTAATCTCAAATTCGCTAAGTGGAATGTCGGAGACATCTCGTATCCTCTTGCCATAGCCGGCGTTAGAAATGAGGATGGAGACTGGGCCGTTGTGCTCACGCTGGACCTCTTCGCAGAGAGATGTAGTTTGTTCTGGGGAGGAGAGATCGGCTTGGTGGATTGTGAAGCGCTGCTTCTTTTCTGGGGTTGTGCCGTTGGTTGTGGGTTGCAGTTCTTCGACGAGCTTCTCGATTGAGTCGCGGTTCGAGGAGTAGGTCAGGGCAAGGTGGCAACCCTGTGCTGCAAACTGTCTGGCGCAGGCGGAGCCTATGCCTCCTGATGCGCCGGTGATCAGTACGAGACGTCCGGAGATGTCGTTATTTGGCGTGCTCATCTTGAATCGAGTACTAGGATGCGGGCAATGAGCTGCAGGTCTACAATGGTGTCGACTCGTGATCGGCGTGAAGTCGTGACTTTTGTAGCTGTGAATGAGTGAGTGCTGTGAGGTGACGATGGGTCACAACAACGTCCACGTGCTGCTCTCAGGTACATGCAGCACCCCGAAGGAGATATAGACAGTCCTCGTCGCCATTGGATCTGCCGGCGCCCTGTATCCAGGGGCATGCTGTGATGATGGAGTTATGCCGCACGTCTGCAGCCTTCAGTCGCCGTTGAGCTAGGACCCCGCAATCCTTCAAGCTTTCCCACCAAAGCATTCTCGAACGCCGAGCTGAACGCTGCACATCAACACACAATGGCGGAGAAAAGCGACAACAGCGCGAAAGACGACAGAAAAGAGAAGCGCACTAGTCGCGCGTGCCTGAACTGCCGCGCCAGAAAAAGCGCGTGCAACCTGTGAGTATGGCTCCTGCATCTACTGTAGTGACGATAGCCCACAGAGCTAGAACTATCCGCGAGGATGTCACATGGAGACGAACCCGAATGGCGCCGCTTCGAACCAAATACCGACAAGACATCGGAGTCTTCAGCTGACTGACTATCGGGAACAGACCAGTGAGAGACGGCGTCGTGACCACCCCGTGTCAGAGATGCAAAGCCACGGGACTCGATTGCGTTATTGGTTCTTCCAACAGAGGCGGTAGACGCGTCAGGAAACGGCCGGTGGATCAGACGAGCCAGGACACGCCGCAGAAACATCGACGCCAGTCAAGTGAGGTCACTCAGGTTACGGCAGGAGCAGATGACCGCTACGCTTCCGAAGAACTGTCGTACAGCGCCGACCGAGCATGGCCTCCTGAATATGGCATGCCTCAGGACGACAATGGCCTTCTGCGCGACCTGAAACCGCCGACTCCGGGCATCATGCTCGACCCTGCACTCCAGGCCGATACTGGTGGGAAGGACTCGTACCTCAGTACGACTCAAGCAACGCGAGAAAGTTCTACGCTGTCCACCAGCAACATAGCCTTCAACGATTTGCAGAATCCTAGTGATGCACTAGGCATATTGGCCCAGATCGCGAGCCATGGGCATGACGTACATCGCTCACCTGCCATTGTCCCTAGCAATGGGACTGTATACGGACAATCACAACTGGACTATGTTCTCGTGCGAGATGGCCGCCTATCGATGTCGAAAATCATCCAGCTTCTACAAAGATACAAGCACTATTATCACCCATACTTTCCCCTCGTTCCGGAAGCTACGTTAGATGCTGGAAACCTGCCCAAGACTGCCCGCGAAGAGCGGCATATCCTCACAGCAATCCTGGTTATCGCGTCACGAGACCTTTCTGACGAGCCAAATGTCTTCGCAGCCTGCTCAGAGTATATGCGCTCCTTAGTATCTACACTCGCGGCTGGTGGTGAAGGCAAAGTCGAGGCAGTGGAAGCTTTACTACTACTTGCCGAGTGGACACCGTACACGTCGCGATCCGACGCAGGACATGTGGGAAGAGGGGAAGAAGACAGAGAAGCGTGGATGCATGTCGGCACTGCCTTACGTATAGGGTACTTCCTTGGACTGGATCGGTACTCCTTTCAAGTCAGAGGAGACGACGCGAAAGACCCCCAGTGGCAGCGAAAACGACTTGTCTGGACGAGCTGCTACATTAGCGACAGGCAGATAAGCATAAGACTTGGAAGAGCCTTTTGGTCGAGAGGACCTGGTCCCCTCACAACCCTGTCCAAGGCCGATTTCCCAATGTTGGCACCCAGAACGCCCGGTGACGAAGACTATGCGAGCATATTTCAGGTACGTATACTGACGATAGGAAGGCATAGCACTCAGCCTCAGACATGCGTCCCTGACTTCGACACACGTTCGTGCGGCGCGCCTGTGCCTCGGAGCTGAATATCGAATACAGAAACACTTCCACTTGCCACCATTGCATAGCTGACTTCCTCCGGTTCAACAGGCTACGCTTGAGCTCACACTGCTATTTTCAAACGTGCACGACGTACTGTACTCCAATCCTGGGAACAGCATGCGCAATCATCTAAGCGGTGGGTACATCAAGTATATCGACGACTTTCGGAGCGCAATCTATGGGTGGAAGAGTGTATGGGGCACGCTGACCTGCTCGGCTCAACTAAAAGCAACGCTCTCCATGTCTTACGACTACTTGAGACTATACACAAACGCCTTTGCGTTCCATGCTACTGTCAAACGGGCACTGCCGCAGACGCAACAGGGCCAGGAGAGCAGGCGATCTACGCATACACAACCCGGACGTGTGTTCTACGACAACGTTGGTGCAGTTGGTGATGCTCGATTCATTTACGAGGGCCTTGATGCAGCGAAGGGTCTCTTGAGCATGATCAACACATTCGTCGACCCTGAGAGGTCTTTGCGGCATATGCCTCTGCGGTTCTACCTTTACTGCATCTACTCCGGTACGCACTCCAAACACAGGAAGGTATAGCGTGCACCTCAGACAGGCGTCCACAGCTGTGAGGCAGCCTCAAGTGGCGCACCTATGCCTTGAATGTCAAATCCCAAGACACTCTCACATGGCGACCTTGTATTAGCTAACACGCTTCTGTTCGGCAGGCGTCTTCCTCTATCGCGCAAGATGCGTCGGTGTCTTGGGGTCTGATGAGGAACTCAATGTTCGACAATTAGTCCAGGAAACGATCAGTCGACTTGAAAGGTCTGCGATAGGCACACATCATCCTGGCAATAGATACGCGTCCTTGCTGCGACTACTTTGGGATAAAGTAAGTACGGAAGGGTTCGAAGCACCGCCTGCTACCTCGGACTGTCAAGCCTAGCGTCGAGACAGACGCTATGTCGCTCGCTGGTTTCCGTGGCTCGGCAGCTGTCTGAGGCTCTTATGCTTTGTTGAGATGTATGGCTGACATCCTTCTGTTTGGTAGGTCGAGCGCAAAGAGCGCAAACTCAGTTCGTCGACTGCCACGATTGCCAATCCATATCGTCCTAATAGTCTAGGAGGTCCAACAACGGCCTCTAATACGTCAGGTGCAGTACAGCAAGACGATTCGCCCGCCTTCACGGAACCCATGGGAGACTTCTCATGGACGGACTTGGATGCAATTGGTAACTTCGCCAGTAAGTCGTCCGCCTCGTTATTTCAAGTCTCTCACGATGAGATTTTCGCCTGTAGGCTAGCTGACACTACCTGTGACAGTCAATGGGAACGGTGGCATGAACATGAACGACGCTGAGTGGTGGTCTGGGTTTTTGCCAGCGGATAGCAACAACTTTCTGTTTGAGACGCTTCCTGGCATGGACGACTGGAACATCGGCATACAATAAGCAAAACAGCATGAAAGCTTAGGAAAAGCGACTACCGATTCGACAGATCTACTGGTCACAGCACGAAGGTTCAGACGGCAGCAGAGACAGGTTGCAACGCAGCAAAGCGCAGCAAAGCGCAGGTTATACCGCGAGCTTAGGCGCAGAGTATCAGCTGCTCGTGCAGTCGCCGTTCAGTCAGCTCCGGCATCCTGACCAAGGAACGCATAAGATACACCTCATACCGAAGCCGCTGAACACTCGACTGGTTTACTGCAGTGTCGTAGATGAACTACCTAGCGGGGCAGAACAGGCCGAAGGCGCGCGTCATGCAGCCAGCCGAGCGGCTTTTGCTCATCGGGTTGCCGCCTCTAAGCGACACCCTGGGAGCTGGTAACGACGCCCGTTTCAGCTTCTCTTTCCTGTCCTACACCATCAAATTCCCGTTCGATACTTACAACGATCATGACTGCCTCGAGATCAGCGCTTCTTATCGGTAAAATCACCCATGCCCGCAAGGAATGGGAGAACATAGGATCGCTGCTTACGCTCAAGGTACGCTGATCAAAATGCTATGGCTCATGAACTGAGCTAACTTCAAGCAAGGAATATGCGGAGGGCTCAAGGGAGGATTTCTTGAAGCGGTGTAAAGCTGGGGAATACGACGATGTCATTGGGATCTACCGCTCGAATGAGTCTACTTCCGTCACGGGACCATTCGATAAAGAGCTTATATCTGTTCTGCCCAAGAGCCTAAAGTATGTGACACATAATGGAGCTGGTTACGACAACATTGATGTCCCCTCGATCACCGAACGAGATATCGAAGTCAGCAGCACTCCCATAGCCGTGGATGACGCAACAGCAGATGGTTTGTCAATATCTAACTTGAAGAACTCACACAATGAACTAAACGACCGTAGTTGCCATTCTTCTCATGCTCGGTGCTCTGCGCAGAGTAACAGTACCATTCCAAGCTGTCCGCA
Organism: Exutisphaerella laricina CBS 326.52; assembly: GCA_000504385.2. Classification (NCBI taxonomy): domain Eukaryota; kingdom Fungi; phylum Ascomycota; class Dothideomycetes; order Mycosphaerellales; family Mycosphaerellaceae; genus Exutisphaerella; species Exutisphaerella laricina. The sequence continues at coordinate 89,864 of AWYE02000522.1, forward strand.
GAGGCGAATGGCGAGGCAAAGAATTTGGCCTCGGCCACGATCCAAAGAAGAAGGTCCTCGGCATATTAGGCATGGGTGGCATTGGGCAAGCTGTGGCACAACGAGCGAAGGCCTTTGGCATGACGATACAATATCACAACAGGAACCGACTTCCTGAGAGCAAGGAGCAAGGAGCCAAGTATGTTTCGTTTGACGACTTGTTGAAGACGTCGGACGTGCTCAGCTTGAATCTGGCGCTGAACCCTTCGACACGACATATCATCGGCAAGGCACAATTTGATCAGATGAAAGATGGTATCACCATCGTCAACACAGCGCGAGGGCCGATCATCGATGAGGCGGCACTTGTCGATGCACTGGAGTCTGGAAAAGTCTTCTCAGCTGGCTTGGACGTGTTCGAAGAAGAGCCGAAGATTCACCCGGGTCTGTTGAAGAACGAGAACGCGGTGCTGCTTCCTCACATCGGCACTGCGACTTGGGAAACACAAAAGGACATGGAGTTGTTGGTGCTAGATAACCTCAAGTCTGCGATCGAGGGTCAAGGCTTGCTTACACAGATACCCGAGCAGAAGAAGTAGAGCGTTTGAGTCAATGAATGCTTCGTAGAGATACTGAAGAACTATCTGTGACTCGCTGTATCACGACCAGGGGGATCATTTGTCCAGACCACAAAAAAAGTCATCTCGAGGAGGGGTTGGAGAGTCGAGTTGGAGCTTGAAAGCCTTCGGAGTTAAGACAATGGCTGTGAAGATTTGATATCATTGGAGTTCACATATCGTAGGCTGGCTGTCGCTAAGTTTTTGTCTACTTTTTGGTCTCACGACTGTCGTATTGCGCGCCCAAGGGACAACGGAAGATACTTGACAAGAGCTCAAAATGAAATGTTCTGGACGCGATTCAGCGTGAAAGGAGTAAATGCTTCGTTGCTCATTACCAACAGTCCTCGATCGTCCTTCCCAATTGTCCTCCCACGGGTATATCCTGTACAGAAGAACTTCGTATCGCATTACTCGAAAAGCTGGATGAAGTTAGCTAGCACTCCTAGCTTGAGCCGGTCCAGAGACCTAAGAATTGAGAAGTACCGCCATAAGTTTTTTGTAGTCACCAGAGGTTTCACCCTGTACGCGAGCAACAAGGTCCTTTTTGTAAAAATGCTTGTAGGCTGCTTTGGCCTGCTGCAGTCGCATCTTGTCCCAGTGGATCATCACAATGCGCCGCACAAGGGCAACGTCTTTCGTTCCAAGACCAGCCATCGAGGCTTCCAGCAGGTCGGCATCATGCTTCGCGGGATCGGCGGCTGAAGAGACCATGAAGATTAGAGCGTCTTCCATATGCCCTGAAAACTCCTTCTTGATCACTTCCTCGAGCGACTTGTGGTACTTCTGCTTGTAGGCTTGCGCTATCGCGCGGATTTGCCCGTTGCTTCTATGCGTGAGCACCGTGCAAACAGTCAATGAATCGTGGCCAGTTCGCCCCTCGGTAGCACCATAGATCTCCTTGACCCACTGATCAACCTGTTGAGGAATAACAGGGACAGACTCCTCGTCACGTCGAGCTGACATGACCATTTCGTACATCCGCTCCGTCTTGGCTGAGAGATCACCCTTGACATCGCTCTCCAGAGTCTTGCGGTACATTTGCTGATAGTGAACTTTGATGGCATTCATGTCGGCATTCGATCTGCTGAGCAACACGTCGTCCAATGCGCTTTCCTTCGTGCCAGCACCTTTAATGGCCTCGTGGACTACGTGGCAATCCTGCGCAAGTGGTCCTCTGATCATTGCTTCGAGTCCTTCTCGGAAGTAGCCGGACGTCTCAGAGTGCACATCTTTCATCAAATCGCGTTTGTGTCGTTGGTGGTAAGCTTGTTTCAAGGCTTCGATTTCTAGAGGACCGAGTGGTGCTAATGCTCTGATCAGTCTGTCTTCGTTGGTGCCGAACCCCTTCATAGCGGCACGGCACTCATCTGCGGCGTATGACACGTCGATGCCAGATCTTTGCCGCAGGTCGTAGCCTGGAGATGGCATTGCAGGTGGTCCTGCTGGCGCGCCATAGCCCGCCACGGGAGGAGCTTGGCCATAGCCACCTGCGGGTGGCATTTGTTGCTGTGCATGAGGCGGCTGACCTGGCGGCGGTGGTCCCCAGCTTTGATTTTGTGGCGGATATGGTGAATGCCCTTGCGGCGGCGGATATTGGTTGCCATAGCCGGCGCCGGGAGGAGGATGACCCTGCGGTGGGAACCCTTGGCCTGGAGGAGGACCGTAGCCCTGCGGCGGCGCCTGACCGTAGCCCTGCTGGTAACCTTGTGGTGGATATTGTTGATTCATTGCTGGTGGTGGATAGCCTCCTTGTTGTGGTGGATAAGCTAGATGCATATATCAGTCGTTCATCCAGGCAGCCTCTCGTGCAGCGCGTGTTGATGCTAGGACATCATCATTGCGCGTCGGTCTGGGCACTTACGCGGATATCCTCCATAGCCTTGCTGCGGCGGCGGGCCACCGGGAGGAGGATGGTATGACATGTTAAGCTGACTAAGGAAGTGTCGGATCGGGATGGCCTGTGGCTCCTCGAGTGGCTCGAGATCAGGAAGCTATGCGAACAATTAATTGTGCAAATGAAGGCAGACCGGGAGATGTGCTGGAGAAGTAGGTGGCTATGCAACACAACACTTCTCTGACGTCGCCTGACCACCAGACACTGCCTGCTTGCTGCGGCTGAAACAGAGGGGCTTAGCACAAGGCGTTCGTTCCTTCCTTGGCGGTGGGAGGTGGCAAGTGGGGGGGGGGCGGCAACGGCCGCTTCTCGCTTCTGGGAAGGTGAGTGGCTGCATCTCTTGGCATTGCGCAACAGCCACGATTGACATGGATGATGGGCGTCGCATCGAACCTTATGATGGTGCGGGGAGGGGAACGGAAATACCTGCAACCTGGATGGAGCATACATGTCTTGCTCCTCCCGAACTTGATCGCAGTAGACATCTCCCCATCGATCTTCCCGACGCTCTACGGCCTGAGCCAGATCATACCTCCTCCCAAAACCCTCACAACACCAGACCGGATCCTGTTCGACCCAGGCACTAGAACTCCCTCATACCATCATCTCATCATCAAATACCCCTTTCTCAATCCAACAGACAGCTCATACTCAAATCAGCACAACTCAGCAGCCAATTCATTCCGAATCTGCTGCCTGATCTGCGCATGCCTCCATTTCCTCCGCATCGCTTGTGCTTCCGCTGAGATTCTGCGTGACATTAGCAATCATCTCCAAAGGCCTTCAATGGAGAGAGAGAGACCACACGTACTTTACATCCCTCTTTGGATCATCGAACGCCAGGTACCGATCTGCGATGGCGTTGGAGGCGGCGACACTATGTAAAGCATTATTAGGTGTCTGCACGAAGGAGAGAAACATCAAAGCGGAAAGAGCATACGTTGTCTTCTGCGCTGTCACAGACCATGCGGTAACGCCGAGACTACCTAGAAGCAGGGCGGAGCGCGTGATTGCTGACATTGTGTCGTCGGTTTTCTTAGTCGTTGAATAGACTGTTCAAGAAAGAGTTCTTTCGCTGGGGTTCTGGCTGTCGTGGTGTAATCTTATTGATGCCGTTCGTGTTGTTCGTGATATGGATGCTTGCGACTGCTGCCGTGGCGAGAGCAACGTAGTAGTGGAAGTGAGATTGGTAGATCGTTGTTGTGAGTGTCGCTGCTTGTGGTCGGACCATGATGAAGGATGGGAGAGAAGCATGGCTTTGATGCGCCAGATATATAGAACGGCATGATTTTCATTGGTTTCCGACGATATGGTTACAGAGGTGGGCAGTCAGGAGAGCCGGCGTCTGCTCATTAGTAGTGGTGAAGGAAGTGCTGTGATGTGTGGCGTGATCAGTCGACATGCCACGACTTTGCCCGAGGACTGCAAAGCAACTCGCGGCGCCCTCCGACCTCAACTCTCACCACTTGTATATCGTAGTGGAGCATGTCTCCAGACATCTTGCAGATCTCGAGCTGCTGCCGCCGAGATATGATGAAGGTAAATATAACGTGTACGATCGACGGAGCTACTGATGGTCTCTAACCGGTATCAAAATCGGTACTTGCGAGTGTCTTCGTTCTTGCGCACTACATGGAAGCAGGAATGGCACGGGCTGACTCTGTGCTCGCGCTGTAAGGTCCTGTCTCATGCAATACTGTCACGAAGAACGCCTGTCCCTATCCCTGCCATCCTGTCCGTCTTTGGGGTATCTTGGGTATCATTTCGTGAGGTCATCAAATGCGCTTCCTGCGCGCCATATGCCCAAGCAGAGCAATGCGTCCTCTTGCTATGATAGCATGCCCACGCCACTTCTGTCGCAGCGACTAACCATGTTGTTGACGTGTGATCTTGAGAAAGTCATCCCCGACCCAGCTGTTGGACCTCTCGCCTTCGAAGTCCCTGATAGGGCTGCCGAAGTCGAAAGATCCACGTGCATAGGGGAATGTGGGAGCCATGTCCATCTTGCGCCCCAGATATGCCGCATAGCTCCATAGCCAGAACAGCAGGAGTACTGCGGGCAGTGCCTTGAACCAATTGGAAAGTCCTTTGGAGTTCTGCAGCATGGTCGCATCGCGCGTGCGGGTTTCCGCGATGCGCACTGTCGTTCGTGGTACATTCTTCGCTTGCCTGAGCTCATCTTCAGCTCTTTTCAGGTTCTCCCGGTAGTATTCCAACTGCGCATTCAGCTCTTCGTTCTCTGACCTATATCCTTGGTTTTCCCTCAGATTCGTTGTCAATCGATCGATCTCCGAGATGATCTCTTCGTGGGCATGGGTATTCTCTGGGGCGGGCTCCTCTGGATGAAGAGTCGAGTCGTTCACGACAGAGTCGACTAGGGAACCTGTCTCGCTTGCATGATCCACTTGGTCTACCAGTCTCGCAAGTCGCTCCTTCAACTCAGCATTCTCTTTCGAGGCTTCTTCGGACTTGCGTTGAAGTTCAGGGATCTTCTTCAGTGCTTCCTCCAGCTCGGTGTTCTTCTTCAGAGCCTCCTCTAACTTCTTGTCTCTTTCCGAGTGTGCTGGTAGAGCAAGCCCGCGCATTGTCTCCTTGCGCTCATCCTGCAATTGTGTCGTCAGGGACGATCTCTTGTCAGCAGGTCTTGGTGTCTTCTCGACGAACAGATCATCCAAGTCGCTATCGTCATCTGCGCTGGAGTATTCATCATCTTGTGCAGACTTCTTGAGTTCATCACCAAGCGATATTTTTCGATCGCCAGACTTCGGTCGCGACAGCCCAGACGCATGCTGTATGTCCAGGCTGAGACCCGAGGATGCGCGGTGAAGATCAGCATTCTTGTCCATGCGATGAAATTGTTTGATGATATTATCGGCACTGGCGTCCATGCCAGATTCAGCGAGTACTGGTCCCAGCTCATCTTCGATAAGCTTGAGTGACTGGAATGCGCCCTGCTCGTTGGCCAGTCGCTCTCTTGCCTCATCGCGTTCGTCGCGAGCCTTTGTCAGGAGGTCGTCATATTCGTCCAACTCGTACTTCTGCTGTTCCAATTCTGCCATGGCTTTTCTGTAATCTTCTCTATACCTCTTCATTTCCGCATTGAGGATGTTCGCCTCTCCCTCCGACCTTTTCAATCTGTTCTCATAATCCTTGAGCTGCTGCTCGAGCTCATGCGCTTTCGTTAGGGTCTGTTCAAGCTCGTCTCGCGTCTCGGTGACAGCCCTTTCAGCGCTCTCGTTTGTGGTCTCGAGCTTCCTTGCTGCAACATCCTTGGTCCGTATATCTTTCCTCAGTTGCTCGACTTGTTTCTCGAGATCCGCTATCTTCTCCAGATTGTGACCATTCTCGTTGTACCAGTTTGTGGCCTCTTCGTTAACTGTGTGATACTTTGCTTTCCAGTCATTGCTGCCGTTCGGATCGCCAGGTGTGCTGAGCTTCCTGGTGGGAATGCGTGAGGCCATCAAACCTTCCGTTACTTCTGTATCATCCCTGTCTGCTGATGTCTCTGCTTCGAAGCTTAGAGAGTTTGCAATGGCTTTGCCTTTTCTGTACACTGGCGACTTTCCGTTGGTGACAGAGTCCGTGGGCACTGGTCTGGTAGGCGTGTGAGGCTGCGTTCGCTCGAGAATGGTGGTAGGTGGTGATATGCTATCGTCGTTGGTGGCGGTCCCGGTGGGCGATACGATAAGATCGGTAGGTTTGTGAGGTACTGGTGGTTGTCAGTTGTGGTGGGCCTTCAGAAATGAAGTGCCAAGTGAACTCACAATCATTTTGTTTGTGCATAGCTGTTATCGCAGTGGCTGGTATTGTTAGAGCATGCAGACCCTCCACGTCGTGCCGCGGCTGGAGTTTATCTGATATAAGGTTCGCTTCAGGCCTCGTGCCGTTGCCGTCCGCCTCGCGTGAAGGTGGGCTGTTCTCTCGACACTCCGTCCCAACCTGAGAGACCTTTGTCACAGAGCCATCATTATCGTCAGTCGCAAGCGCACGGGGACCGCTGCTTGCCTTGTTGCCTCTGGCACCTTCGATCCAACTCTCGTGTAGTGTAACCTTGTATTGCTTACGCTCATTCGCGTCATGGGCTGGTCCATCATGTCTCGAGTCCTGTGGTTCCAGGTGATGTGTTGTGCTTTTGGAGGAAGCAGCGCTTTCAGCTCTTGAACGGTTCCCTGACATCGCGCTGTGGGGTGAAGGGTCGCATCGGTCTGTGCTCGGATCATTCAAAGTTGACCTCTTCATGTTCTCCTTTCCTTGCTTCTTGCCCATCTTATGGAACCTATTGCACCATTAACATCTGTCTCCCAAATCATGAATGAAGCAGTCTTTATGAGGTATCTTGAGATGCTGTTTCGGGACAAAGAGCAAGAACGGATGGGGAAAGCAAACAAAGGAATGTGATGCAACGTCGGCTGAACTGAGGCCATTCGGTACGCCCCTTTCTACATGGCCAGGGTATCGATTTGCCATTGCCGCGCGCGCAGGAATCTTGCTTTCGCTCACAGTGTGCTATAACAGCACAACTTACAAGACCTGATAACAGCTAAGAAAAGTACTTGCAGAGCGGGCGTTCGGAAGGAATACCACCTGCACCATGACCCCACCATCCGGTATTGCTGATGACAATAATGGCAGTAACGATGGTTGCAGTGGCGCAAAGTCCTGTTTACCAAGTTGTCTTTGGTAGACAAGAACATCCATTGATGTTAGCCATCATCATGCATTGAGGAAAACCTTGTCAACACAGCCAACATCTTCCCGCGATCAGCCGGCCACCCATTCGTTCTTTCCCTGCCAAGACCAAATGCCTCTCAGCCAAGCAGTCAGGCTCGAATCGTTCGAGCAAACCGCATACGATTGGGCGTGCTATGAATCATCCGTGCAGCCAAGGTTGCCGTGTAGACTGGAATACATACTGCTGACAATATGGTGCCTTGCGCGAAGACATCATGACTGATGCGAACACGGGTTTTCTCGGGATGTGGAGAAATCCACAACGATACGTGCTAATTACTGCACTACAATGGCGAGTTCCATCTGGCTTCTTGAATGTAGATGAAGACCTAGTGGTTGTTCAGAGAGCTTCACTGCTTCATGCAAGCAAAGGGAAGTACGTGTTTGTGCGTGTAGAGAGGTCCTGGTGCGCGTCGACGTTCCAGTAAGGTACATATCCAAACAAGGCTACATGCCTTTTCGACATCCGCGCGATCGCTGGAGTGGCGCAGTCGGATAGACTGCTGATTCAGATTCCTAAGATAGCGCGACGCTGGTTCGCTGGTTCGTAACTGATGCTCGAGCGATGGAGGTTCGTCCCTCACGCTCTCATGCCTAGTTATAGATCTTCGCCTGGAGCCCCGGAATGATCTCCAACTCCTTATCACCATATTCATACTTTCCCCCTTCAATCTTCGGGGCTTTCGTACGGCGTTGTTGCTGAGACTGTCGAACTTTGACCCATTCTTCCATCGTTAAGTGCTGGCCAAGTTTCGTGAAGTCATTGTCCTTGATACCGAGACTTTGGAGAAGGGGACTGTTGGGGATAGGGTCGAGAAGGACGTGGTTGTTGGGACTGAGGCGATGTATTAGTGCATTCGATCTGCGATTTGGGAGGAACGGTACTTACCGCGCGAAGAATAGTACCCCAAGACGGTCGAGATGCGCTTGGTCTTCTGGGGGTGTGCGGACGCGGTGGACGGAGGATTTGAGGTAGCCGCCGGTTAGTGCTGACAGGGCGTCGCAGATGTTGATCGTGATGGTTTCGTCCTGCGGCTGGAGAATGATATTAGTCAAGAACTTTGCAGGATTCTGAGGAAGGGATGATGATATACCTTGACCCACTTCCACTCATTGTTTGAATTCAAGATCTGCAATGCAGCAACAGGCTGGCGGAACAGCAATGTAATACTGCCGAGGTCTGTATGACCGGGGGTGTACAGGTTACCAATGATACGGCTTTCCTCAAGCGGTCGAGCCTTGTAGTGCATATAACGAAGGTGATCTTCGCCTTTGACATCGTAGACATGATCCTTGACGAGCTGGTCCTCATCCGGTAGCTCAAGCATAATGGCGAAGAGCTTCAACAGCTTAATCACAACGAGCTCGTGGCACTTGCGAGAGAACGTTTCGATCTCCTTGATGTGGTCTCCAAGCACGGGTGGCTGAGGTCTATCGTGGAAGCCATCGAATTTCGGTAGGTTAAAAACTTGGATGTTGTCCTTGATGAGAGGCTTCTCGCTCAGGCTGCCAAGATCAGTACTCGGCTTACTTGACATGAGATTAAGTATCTTACGTTCTGAGACCAGCGGGGCGATAGCCGTTGTATTCGCCACGCTCCAAGTCCTCGAGATTGTGGTACTTCAATTTCTCCTCCAACGGCAAATCGTAAAACTCTCTCCCAAGGGCAAATTGCCTATCGACCTCTTCTTGCGAAATACCAAAATTCTTGACGTAGAAGAAGCCGACATGCTGAGCAGCATACGTGAGCTGCTTGCCAAGTTCCTCTTTGCCACCGGGTTCGTCGAACAATTCCAGATCCAGAGTCGGCATTTCTGCCCAGTCCACTATTGCTATTCATCAGTCATGCTCCCTTGACGGGTTCATGTTGCAACAAACGATCGGCCTTGGTCTCCGGGACCTGCTTGCTGTTAGCACGTCCCAAGCATAGAGCGGGGGCGAAGTTTACTTGCCTGCTTGTACGGGGAGAGGATCTTTCCAGGCATGTCGTCACAAGTCGTGGTAGTGTACAGGTTGAATTAAAAGACGTGAAGTTTGAACAGAGATGCTGAGACGAAGCTCGATAGGATATACTTCCAGGTACGTACCTCGTGCCGAAGAGCCGAGTGCAGTAGAAGCTGTATCGCATGGCAGACCCACCTTGAGATCCGCTATTCGATGGTGTCAAGAAGCATAGCTCGCACGTCAGACTGCTATTGATGTCTGCTTTGCTCGAAGCATGGCATGCTCACCTGAAGTGCTAAACCACGTTCCAGCTGATGCCCGTGGTGCAGACACAGGCGCTGTTACTCCCAGAGATTCGCCAGCAAAGCAACGAAGGATCTCCTGCCGTATCGGTTTCTGCCACGTCAAGTGCCCAGGCGACTCCCATGCCAGCATCATCGCTTATCTCCTGACCATCACGACCGACTAGCACGACCCTCGGCTTTCCCGTCTCTTCGTCAATGTGCAAAGTGTTCTCGTACCTGCCTCCAGTGCGGTAGGGTATTGAAGTTTCTGCCAAGCCAGCGGATCGTAATGCCCATGGATGCTGGCCAATCGAGCTTCTCCGCCCGTGAGGGGCTTGACTCGATGGGAGGCGAAGTTGCAAGAGCCTGTGAGGAGTGTGAAGTACCGGAACGAGAAGCGTTGAACGACACTTCAACTTAAGTATCTCTAGAAGGCCATGCTCTTCCTAACGCTGAACAGCAAGAAAACATGGCGAGAAATGTTGTATGCATCAGTCAGTGATTGTTCATTCTTCTCTTGGGTGGCCCGAGGCTTTCACGTATTGATGCTTGGACACTTTCATGATTCCAGGACTGGATCATGAAATAGCGAATGCCTGAAAAGAAGAAAGAAGTCGGAGTATTATACAAGCTTTTTATTGTTTCGGGCTACTGTATCGTGTCGCTCGTTTCGTACACTCCTGACGCATCCTTGCTGGCCGTAGGCTACTTAGGCTTGGGACGAGAGTGCGACAGACTGCCTTTGCGAAGATCGAGTGCTACACTTCCTCGGTACTGTGGAGCCCCGACGCACGAGTTGCTTCGGTTTGGACCGTTGTTGTAGCGGCGTGGTGGAGGCGGAAGGTCGCGCGAACCTGGTGCGTAGTGATCATTGTAGCGTGGGGACGGTCCTGGTTCGCCTTCACGGCGGTAGTATGACTGTCGACGCTCCAAGGACGGGTCACGGCTTCGGTCGTTGTCGATAGAGCGACGCCGAGCATCCGGATAGCTGATGCGACGATCGAGGCCCGGCGGACTACGTGAGCGGAATCCTCGCCCGCGACTGTCAGTCGGCGAGTCATTCGCGCCCCGGATGCGGAAGCCGCCGTTCTGACGCTTGTCTGACGCGAATGGTTCTGGAGAGTGTGCGCGCTTGACGCTGGTTGCCTGAGGTGTTGGCATTGTCTTGGGGAGCGGAGGTGCTGGTGTCGTTGAAGTCGTGACTGCTGGCGAGCCAGTCCTGAGGGACTGAATAACACCCTGCTCGCGTTGTCTGATCTTCTCGAGCTTTTCTGCGATGAGCTTCGCCTCGTCCTCCAGAGCGCGTCGCTCCTTGTACACTGACACTTTGGAGTTGCGGAACTCAACATCGTGATAGCCTGTCATCTCGAGCCAAGCTGGTAGATCAGCATAGTAGTCAACAGTGAGGTTAGTGGGGTGGCGAGGGATCTCAGCAACACGCCTCGCCGGCTGTGCTGGTGCAGATGGCGGCGACTGCTTTTTCTGGACAGCGTCATCCTTCGGTGGCATGAGCGCACCGTTCTGCTGTTTCTCGGGCGCTACTTTATTACCAGGCGCTGCTGCGTTCTTGGCGAGCTCGACCCGGCTGTGAGCCTCTGCAATCGCTCTGCCTGTGTCGAGTAGTGCCTCGATGCCGCCGACGCCGTCGGCCATCACGGTGTCAGCACCGTTGAGGTATTCCTGCTCTTCTTTCCTCGTCTGTGGCAATGCCGGGTATGCTGGTTGGGACACTGGGGTGGGAGTCATGGTTCCTGGCTGTGCCGCTTTGAGAGGAGTGTTTTGTCGCTTGGCCAGCAGCTTCTCACGGAGCAGTTGCGCCTTCTTCTCATTCTCCGCTTTCCGCTGTGGGGACAGTACCGGTGGTGCTGGTTTAGTCTCGTATCTTGCGTTAGCACACCTCACCCCCTTTGATCTGGGGAATACACATACGGGTTGCACTGTGTGATGTCGAGACTTTTCTGCCACCTCGTCGGGGGCCTTCACAAGTCAGTCTATCCACCTGGTAGAAGCGCGTGAACACGTACTGCTGATCGAGAAGCATCGCCTTGGGCGCGGGCTGGATTTTGCTCCTGTTGATGGTCGCCATAGAAGTCTTCCTCGTCATCGTCCTGGTTGTGCTGGTTGTCATCACCTACTACATTACTGCTGAGCGCCTGAGGCTCTGCGGTCAAGCCAAACATAGCCATCGGGTCACTCCAATCGAAGTGGCTACCATCAGCCATTCCGGAGGGCCTGACACTGTATGCTCGTGTTGCTTGGGATTGATGGAGAAAGAAGCACGCACAAGACGAAGAAGCATCGCTTGGAAGGTGCAAGGTGGGCCACGAGCTTCTGGCGCGTTTCGCTTACTGCCGTCACCCGTGCACCCCGGCTCGCACGTGACACTCGGGACCACCACGCTATCGTCGTACGCGTATACATTCCCCGATTGTGGTTACTGGATCATGACGATGAACGAGGAGAGCTGTTCCATCACCCCGTGAATGCTCACTTACATCGCAGCATGACCACACGTGTTCAGATAGAACTCACCTGAGCTCGACATTCCGTACCCTCCATTTGACTCCAGCAATGGCAGTCGCAGCCACGCCAAGGACTCGGCTCGGAAGTCTCCTCCTCATCGCCGCACATGTACTCTTTCTCCTGGGCAAAAACACCACCGCTCGGTTGATCGACCAGTCAGCCGGAGCGCCTCCTCACCTCACGTCGAACCAACAAGCCTGCCATGTCCTCGCAGCCACGTTCAGGAACAGCGTCCTCTTTCCGGGCGATGGACAGTACGGCATCAGCCAAGGCTTGTATTGGGCCACTCAACAGCAGGAACTGCAGCCATCGTGTCGATTCTACCCTCGCAATGCCAAAGATGTCCAGGAAGCACTGGCAGATATCATCATACCCTTTAACGCCACCATTGCTGTTTCCTCGGGAGGCCACTCGTCCAATCCCCGTGCTTCCAATATCAACCATGGCATTACATTCGATCTATCGCAAATGAACCAGGTTCGACTTGTGCCTCTTGCTGCTGAGATCGGTCCTGGAGCTCGATGGCAGGACGTCTACAGGACCTTGGAGCAGAAGCACGATTTGACGACTCCTCTGGGCGGGCGCGTCGGGAATGTGGCGGTCGGCGGCTATACACTCGGCGGCGGCTTCTCTTGGTTCGCTAACCAATATGGCTGGGCTTGCGACAGCGTGCTCAAATTTCAAGTGGTCACTCCCGACGCAGAAGTGCTCTGGGTTGATCCAAAGCGGAACGAGGATTTGTTTTGGGCTCTGAAAGGTTCACTAGGCAGCTTTGGCATTGTGACGAAGTTTGAGGTCAAAGTCCTGGGAAACTCCCCGGTGTATGGAGGCTCCTTGGTATACCATCCGTCGGAATTTGCCAGACTATGCGAAGCTCTGCGGAAGCTCGCTGGTAATGCACCCGATGACCTCGCCACTCAGGGTTACCTCTCCTTCGCTTGGGTCGAAGCACAGGAGCAATTCGTATACACGGCATATCTGATCAATACTGAAGGCAAGGCCAATAGCAAAGGCATCGCCGCATTTGAAGCCCTTCCACAAGTCGATGGCAATTTGAGGACGATGAACATGTCTGACAGCGCATTCGAGATTGGAAAGAGCAACCCACCTGGTCTACGGCGTTCGAAGTTCACCTACACCAGCAAACTCGACGCAAAGACAATGGCCGCAATACACGAAATCATCACACGTTCCACGAAAGCCATACACTTCGACCCTGAGAGCACTCTCGGCGTGACATTCCAACCTCTCACCATCCCTCACCTCGAAGCATCGCGAAACACAGGCGGCAATATCTTCTCCTATCTCACCTCTGCGGTGGGACCCTTGTTACTGATCTCTGTCGAAGCATGGTGGTCGAACCCTGACAAAGATGAGCACTTTGCAGAAGCGATGCAACACTTGAAGCGTGAGATTAAACTGGAGTTGACTGACATGGGGAGCTATCACGACTGGGTGTATCCGAACTATGCTTCAAGTGATCAGGATCCTTATGAGCATATAACGCCGCGAACGAAGAAGATGTTGCAGGATGTAAGGATGAAGTATGACCCTGAGGATCGGTGGAGGACGATGGCGCCAGGGATGTGGCATCTTTGAAAGGCCACAACAAGATCATGACGCCGTCCGGCTCTTCGAGCAGGCCTCGACTATCTTCCAGTCAATGTTCGGCAGAAGCCACCTCGCCATGGGGGCAATATGGTGAAGGAACAACAGACTTCAAGCTCTAGCCGGCCCGTGCCGATCAAGATGTCCTCTTCACCTCAGCCACTCGTGACATCTCCAAATTCAACGTCAGTCGACATAACGAGCAAAGCGGTAGGCTGTACATGCCTGCAATTCGCAAAGCGGGCGATATTGCAGGCTGTGCACCGCCCAAACGAGGCTCAAAGGTTTACTCCGAGCGCCCAGTGTCTGAAATGGTGCGACAAGTTACGGCACAGCAGACGACTCGGCTCTGCAGCATGAGGGTGTTTGCAGTCTGCCACTGCCGCTCGCACTGTGATCAAAGGCCGGCCTCACAGCAACATCAAATTGGAGAACAAGTTGAGAACGGCAAACGAAGCGCAACTCATCATGAATAACGTGCTCTTTCGTGTAACGCGCCTAGGGTTTATCGCTCCGTGCCTCCTTTGGTATCCCACCTGCGCAGCGGTGACAACATATCGCAAGCTTTCAGAGTTACGTCCGGACATGCTGCTACAAATCGTCCGGGCTTGTGTAGTAGCTGGCCATCGCGCTTATTGAGACCTGTTTGATCAGCTTATGGAAACTGTATTACCGGACGAGGCGCTCGTGAAAGAAGCAGACGCCAATGGCGATCCACGCTTCAAGGAGTCTCTGTTCCGTCGTATCAAGGAAGTGGGCATCAGGAGTCTGTCTGAATATGAAGAGTGGGAGAACTACAACCAGCGTTGTCTCACAACGCTCGCACACACCGCACGTGCCCTCACCGACAACCCCAAGTGAATGCAAACAATTCCTCTCCAACATCCAACATGACCACTCTACAACATCGCCTGAACCAGCCCTTCAACATTCTCGATCACTTATTTACCACATCCCTCCGACCAAACCGCCAACAGTCCCCGCGACAGGCTTGAGCGTGCCAGTGACGCCATGCAACATTGGTCCAAGCCCACGCGCTTCTCTCTGCTGATCAACATCCTTCTCCGTACACTGCCCAAACCTGCCATCGATCTATGTCTCGTCAGCCGAAGTCCCTCTCGAACACTTACACCAAGAGCACAAAGGGGTTTTACCACATCCAAACAATGTCCATTGCTTTCTGACCCGGTACAGTCTCCCGGCGGCTTCGAACAGAACAACCCAATCACAGGCGCCAAAGTATTGACCTGGCAGCATGCATACTCGCCCACACACCCCTCAGGTTGATCCGTCGGTGTGAGAGGGTCAGCCGTTCATTTCATCAGTCATTTCATCCACAACTCAGTCAGGGAAGGAGAACCGTACTAATAACACAATTGACTACACTGGGCGTAAGATCATAGCATAAGAGATCCGCTGCCAACGTGACGGGAAGGAGACTCCCAGACGTGGTGACTTGGCAACAGTGGAGTTCGGAGCCGTCTGTACATTGAGGAGGCGGGTAAGCTGGTTCGCGTTTGCGTAGAGGCTTGGCAACCTGCGAAGCAAGCACGAGGCTTGGGAGGAGGAGGAGGAGGAGCGAGAGGAGCATAGTGATGGCTGTTGAGGTTGTGTACAATCCCAGGCGGTTGACACGAAGGGTTTGGTGGTACTGGTGGTCGCCAGTCATTAGTGCTACGTATTGTATCTCTTGCTTCTACATGTCGCTAGCGTGGGTCGTGAGACGCGAGACGCGAGAAGGCTATGTAACATGGTCATGAACATGCTGATCGTCATGTGCTATGTGCTACCGCCGATCCGTGTTGCGGTTGAACTAGAGTACGCCATGAGCGCCCACGACAGTGCAGTGCAGAGTGTTTCGACTCGTGCGAGCCGGAACGGGTCAGAATTGCGGCAGGCCTTCTTCCACCGCGCCTGTCTCATGTCGCGCGTCGATCAATATAAGTACATATCTGCTGGAATTATGACGCACACAACAACGAAAGACTTCGGGTGCGAGTCATTCACGAGGAACTCTCCGCGGGGGGGGGGGTTCGCCCGCTTGCGATATGTAGTACGGCTGAATTTTTCTGGCCATCCTCAGGGAACTAGCATGGTTCGCTGCATTTAGTGGTATCATGCTTATGCGCTCAAACGTCCCGCGCCTCTCCATGTGCTTTGCGATTTCGCTATACCATAGGATAGCATCTACATCACACGACGTACCCTCACAGCCTAGCGGACCATGTTCTCTTCTCCGCCTTAGTAGGCACTTCGGGCAGAGCCCTGGTCATATAACTCCTCCTATTGTCGAAATCAGGTCTCAAATCTACTTCGTATAGGTCTAACACGCCATTTGATCTTCGAGGATGACTAGTCTGCCGCGCTGGTGCCGGTCTAGCCATGGGAGCATCACCTCCGAGCGGAGAGTATGGTCCTCTCGATGCGTGCGGTGATTCCAGAGGAAGATCATTTGGCTCATCGTTCTGTCGAGAGTCCTGCGCGGGATTCCGCGGCCTTTCCGTGGCCCCTATGCTATTGACCTCCAAGGTGACATGCTCCTTCGTAGGCGATGTGGGCGGTGAAAGACCTGTAGCCCCGGTGCAAATATTTCTCAACTGGACCGGACTTGGTATTTTAGGCGACTCTGGCCGCCACATTGTCCTAATACCGCCAGGAGTCTCCGTATGCGAGAGGTAGTGGTCAGATGCCTCTAGCTGAGCATTGTCTCGCGAGGCGAATGACACCCGTTTCCGCTGCGCATCTTTTTGAATCCCAGTTGCCCCAATCTCGAGCGTGTGGTCCGCCACTTGTATGTACCCTTTCGATGTCCCAACGCTGTCCGTGGTAGATCTGGTGTCGACATGTGGAAGCTCGGTCGCGGTGTTGTGAAGTGGCTGGAATTCCATGTCGTCAGGCTTGGCACCGAACGCGAGGCTTCCAGTGTCTTTTGTGCTGGCTTCATTGCGACTTCGACTACTGCTGCTACCACAGCTCTTGTCCCAGAAGCTCTGGGTACTGCTGAATAACGTTGCCCTTTTACTGACACGCTTCCAGGTTCGACTGCCCAACCCAGCCATCATGGGCATGCAACAGCAGATGATGCTCAGATAGACCTCGATGACTCTCCAAAGCCCGACGTCGAAATAGTCCCAGGTCGGATTTGTGAGCAATGGTATTTTCGTAATGAGATAGTATAGCTGTGTTATGCTTGCTGCAGTCACAGCAAAGCCGAGCAGAAACGTTGCCAGCAGACCAATCTTCTTGCGTCTACTCATTCGTAACTTGAGCATTGTAGGCAAAGGAAGCAGGAGAACAACAAAGTCTAGTGCAACATTTGTCGCGCTGTTTGTGAAGAGCAGAGCTTTTCGATTAACACAATGGCCTTGCACTCCTTTGAAAGCTTTCCAGGTGTAATCGATTGGTGTGCATATGAAGATGGTGGAAAACTCGAATCCAACCATTGCGACGAGGAGTACGACAATGACACCTTGACAGGCGCGCCGGAACATGAGGCCGTCTCGCCAGATACGGAGATAAAGCAACACGAAGGCGACCTTGGTGCCATAAATGATTGGCGCATAGAAGGTATTGCCAACGTAGAATGTCTATGACACGTTAGAAGTAGTCGTACAGAGAATCGCAGGCATGACAGAACTCACGAGGAGACAGGCTTCAAGGGCGTCAACCGATAGCTCCCAAACATCCCTTCCCAGACCGTTCTGCTGCTCCATATATGCCGTCACAGTCAGGCCAATCATGGGAAGGCAGCATGCGAAAAGTGTCCAGTCGTCCCAGCCGTAGCCAGCTCCGCCAAAGGAAGGGCCACGAGCGACTGCTCTGCATATCGCGCATATTACGGCGACCACAAAAAGGCTTGTTCCAGCGATCGAGAAGATGATGGTACGGTTGCGTACTGGGTCGCCGCACATGTCCGCCTGTACTTTCTTGGAAGCAAGTAGATCCTCGATCGAGCACTTTGAAGCGAGGGTGCAGTTCGCCAGAGCATCTTGAAGCGCTGCATTGGTGCAAATGCATGCCGTCAGATCGGGACAGTCGAACTTTGGAAAAGTCGAAAGGAAGCATTGCGTCTGTAAAGTAGTCAGAAGAAGTCTTGATGATGGTAGGTCGTTATCTGTCTTACCACACATGGAGACAGATTCTGTGTTTGTCTTCGATATACGACGCTGTTGAGTCGTTCTTCGTTGACCAGCGAGGAAGCATTGTTGCCGCGAAACAGTATAAAGTACAATATCAGTGCAATGCCAGGCGCGTAGACCTTCATCTGACCAAATCGCAACAGTAGCTCGTGACTTCAGGGTTACCGCTCGATCCAGGAGATACAAGGGGATCCAAAGCAACGGAACACATCTGCATGTCCTTCCTATCGTGTTTTCGAGCACCTGGTAAGATGTGAAATGCGAGTTCGAGTTTTCGATGAGAACAGTCACAGTCAAGTCAGTTGCTGGCGTCCTGAAGCACCACTGCCATCAGAAACACAGATAGACTCGCGCCTGGGTCGTGACTCTCGGTGCGTGGTGGGTCAGTCAAGACTCAGGCGCTGCACTGCTTTGAGCATCATATCCAGATCGGAACTGATTGTTGCGCGCGAGTCACGACCACGGATAATTTGCATCACAAGCTTGCAAGGGCAAGGCAGGAGCCACACCATTTCGCGGCTTGAAGCACGCGTCCGGAAAGCAGTACGGGGTTTTTTGACTGCGCATCGCCACTTGTTCTCCATAATCTAGAGAAGCTGAGGAGGATGGCATGCTTGGAAGATTCGCTCGGAAGCAGCCGCTCCGTTGTGGCTATTTAGTGCTTCATATGAGTGCATGCAAGTCGAACACATAGGGGGTACCACTTCCGTGGCCCAGAAGAGCAATGAGTAAGCCTGAGCATCGCCTTTGGTGGGTGATAGGCTCCAGCGTACACGTTTGAGGTGTGCCATCCATCAAAACTACCGGCCTCCGAGTCGTGAATCGTGAATCGTGGCGCATGATGACCAGGATGTCCAGTCCATTACAAACGTGTGAGTCAAGTTGGCAGGAGTGTGTCGTGTTGGCCATGATGTCCAGGACTTTGGTGTTGACGATCATCATAATATCGATGCCGGCACGATAGAGAAGGAGAACAGTACGACGGTATGTACGTAGTACGTACTGTACACATGTAGTTGCACGTGAGATTTGCCGCAGCCAATCGGAAGATCGCCGGCGCTGGGGCCGATCAAGAGAACTCCGGTCCATCAAATCGCAAAAGCTTCTCGCACCTGTCTCACAGCAGACACAATGCGATAGCAGACATATATCGACATTGTCATCATGCCGCGAGAAGCAGAACCGTCCAACAACGAGCGCGAGTTCCTCCTCGCTGCTTTGCACGAGAACATCCGTCTCGATGGCCGCGCTTTTGACCGGTTCCGCGACATCGACCTCGTGTTTGGCGAAGAATATGGCATGGCAGATGTGCGCATAGGCAAGACTCGCGTCATGGTCAACATCTCTGCTGAAGTCGTCGCTCCTTATCCCGACAGGAAGTTCGACGGCGTCTTCACCATCTCGACCGAACTGAGTCCCATTGCAAGCCCAGCATTCGAAGTAGGCCGGTAAGAGCAGCAGTAGACATGGCAAAGGTAGGTCGTTTGGATGGTCTGACTGATATCCCAGACAAGACCAGACTGAAGTCCTTATGTCGCGCATCCTCGAGAAGACAATCCGACGATCAGGTGCACTTGACACCGAAAGCTTGTGCATCGTCGCCGGCGCAAAGTGCTGGCACGTCCGAGCGGATATCCACGTCCTCGACCACGATGGGAATATCGTGGATGCGTCCTGCCTTGCTCTTGTCGCAGCGCTGATGCACTTCCGGCGCCCAGACCACGAAGTCCACGGCGAGCAAGTTACTGTGTTTGGATTGCGAGAACGAGAGCCTGTCAAGCTGCAAATGCAGCATCAACCATTCTGCATCACTACATCGTACTACCATGGCGGGGATATCATGCTACATGATGCCACGCTGCTGGAAGAACAATGTCGAGAAGGGGAGATTGTCGTCAGCATCAACCGCTTCGGTGAAGTCTGCCAGATCGCAAAGTATGGCGGGACACCTGTGGATGGGCTGAGCATATTGACATGCACGAACATGGCGCTGGACAAGGCGAAGATATTGGACAAGCTGGTGAAGGCGAAGCTGGAAGAGGATGAGAGGCAGAGGGATAAGGGAGGCTTGATGGCAGAGCTGAGTGCCGAGAATGATAGGCCGCAGCAGCAGCCGATAGGATGAAAGTGATCAGTGGTCAGGAGAATACGTTCAATATGGCTAAGCTTGCGGTCACAACCTTCTGGCAGGTCTGGTTCAAATTGGGAAACGGACGCTGCAATCTACCTGCTATTGCGAAGAGAGCCCTTGTACACGATTGTGCCAAGCGGCCGCAGCTACAGCGAGCGGGTATGTGTGATCCAACTTCCCAGTCTCGTTGCGAGGAGGTCTAGTGTAGCTCATTCGGGTGGATACAGTATTTCGATGTGCACCTGCTCATGTCGCGCAAAAGGTAAAGGCCTCTTGTACTCGAAACTCAGTTTGGAGGAGTGCGATGGCCTCATTGACCTCTGCTGCCACTTTGACGATACAGAGGAGATCTTGATGAGCCCAGCCGACTTGATGATTTCGTTCGCCTCTGCATCAAACCCTTTCTTGTTCTGCACGCGAAAAGCACGCCGCCTAGGATCATTGTCTGCTGTGATGGTCACAATGAACTCGACTGGGCAGCTCTGCGGGTAGTCCTAGGAATTGGCTGTCGGTGATCGTATCGTGGTTTTGGTCGATTCGGTTCGAGATCTTGATGTCGGCAGCGGCGGTCGCGTTCATCAAGTCTGGAAATGCGGACATGTTGGGAGTTGTCGTAGGACCACTGTGTGAAATCAATTGTCTTTTGATCAGGTCTCGACGGCTGCCTGTATGAGCCGAGAGGCAGCTTTATTTGCTGCGAGGATGGTACAGATGATATGGCCGGCCTTCTCGTTCAAACTGCCGATGAGCTGTTCGTGCGCTTGATCTTGGTATCGAGCAATGTTTGGCCGAGCACTTGGACCACAAATGACGAAGAAGCGGGGAGACTGCTCTCGAATTTGATGACGGGCCAAACGAGGATGGACAGCCATTCGACTGACCTCACTCTTACTTATCTTCGCGCCTCGCCCGCGGCTCTGACCTCCCATCTGGGAGCGTCCCCTTCCAGGCCATGCCACTCTCCAAGATCTCTTGGCAGGAAACCCCCTACTTCTTCCATGAAATCCTCCCTGGCCAGACGATCCGCTTCATACAGCTTGTCCAGATCCCTCTCCACCCGCTCGGCAACTCTCCTCATCTGCGCCTCGCTTGCTTTACGCCTCGCTACTTCCTGTAAAAGCTTCTTATGGCCAGCTAGGAACTGCTCGTAGAATATGCTCAGGTCCGAAAGTTCTTTCGTCTTATCCTGCATGTTTGCATTGATTTCGAACCAGTGCTCGCGAAACACATCCGCAGCATCGAGACATCCTGGGATAGCAGCCCGAACCTGATGCATGAGTTCCAGCACATACCGCAAAGTCTTAGTTTGCGATCGTCCTGTGGTTACATGGTTATTCAGCTGAGTGTAGGAGCTCTCCATTTCGCTGGCGCGGTCACGGATCTCAGCCATAACGTCCTCAACTTCGAAGGAGTCTTTGTCGATGATCTGGAGCATTTCTGTTCTTTCTTCATCGGATATGGGTTCAGCCGCTGTTATACGATACAGGCTTTCTTCGGCACCTGGAGCACCTTTGTCGAGCTCTGCGGTGTCGATGGCTTGTTTAGCGGCTTCACCACCGCCTTCAGTGTGTTTTAGCGCTGTCACACAGAGGTCATAATGCTGAACTAGATTCTGCAGGCCGGACGCCATTTCTGTGGCATGTCCTTCCATTGCATGAAATAGTGCCTGGATGGTAGGTGGTGGCTCGTCGTAGATTGTGGGCTTGTTAGGTCCTGCTGATGTCTCGGGCGAGGTAGTGAGCTGCTCCTTGATGGACTTCAGAAACTCATCGTAGCCTTGTAGGTTTGTGTCAAGATCGTGGCGAGAAGCATGGTAGTCATCGATGAGACCTCGCAAAGAGCTGAGCAAATCCTCGTGGGTGGCCTCATCGATGAAATCGAACAAGGTCTTGCTCTCATCTTCCTGCTTAGACTCCATGCTTCCAGCATGAGACTCTGCTGCATCCCCGCTTGAGGTTACTTTGCGGGTGTAAGCACGAACAACCGTTTTACGGAGCGTCTTCAAGGTCTGTTCAAGTCTGAGGTGTGCTTTGTCGAGACTGGCAAGCGTAATATTGAACTGTTCGGCAACCTGTTCACCGTCCTCGACAACAGCATCACGAATGGCATCGAGCGTTTCTACTTGCTCCCCAAGCCCTCGTCGTGCGTACGCATTCCTTGCATTCAGCGCAGCGATCTCCTCGACGAGACATCTCGAACTCGTGACGAGCTCGTTGGCACGACAAACATGGCTGGTGGAATTGAGAGACCTCTTTGCAGAGACGAAGTGGATCACTAGTCGCTCTAGGCTGGGAGGTTCGTCGTAGCGTGCCTCTCCAGGTGAGTCTGGTGGCGGTGAGCTCGACAGGGAAGATTCAGATGTGCTCATGGCAGCATTCTTTGTTCAGAAAAGAGACTATCGACGGCGCGAGATCTGGCAGAAGATTGAGGTGTGAGGGGGAGACGCTGACATAAGACTTGGGCGGATGACTCCGCCGGGCAACCCGTACAAGCGTACCCCCTACAACCACAGAACCACGCGGCCGGGACAGGGTCTCTCTCGCGATACTGTACAACGTGACGATGCCAGGCCTGTTGTAGTCTACAGTCTGCTCCTAGTTAGTCGTGAAGATTACGCTTCTTGCGGGTGGCGGGTACGTTTCAAGACTCTCCAGGAGCAGGTGTGCGGGACGCGGTAAAGATTCCGCGAAAGCAAGACTCGATGTCCACTTGCCAATAGGAAGTGCTCCGGCTGGTAGCACGCAATCGTGGTGGCCAGACCACGACACACTACTCAGCGAAGCACATCATCAAACCTGGACAGCACGAGATCCTGATCCGCTCCTCACGAACACGACCACGACCCCGCCGAGCGCACACACGGCACTTGAGACATTTGCCGTCACACGGCTTCGTCGCTGTGGAACGAACCACACGGCACTGTGACACTAGACCCAACGGCGACTTCCTTCACCCATCACCACCGTCTGGCGATATCCTCAAGCTGCAGTGCAGTCTCGATAGCGGAGTGCGGTGTCCGAGCATTGGGCTGGTCACCGCTGATCCGATAATGAGACATGTCCCCTAATCGACAAGCACGCAATGCCGTGGCCATTCCGACCAGAATCACGAATACTGCCGGTCACATCATATCCCCGATCCAGGTACACGGGCATCACATAATGTCCCAGGAGCAGAGCACAGTACAGCAGCAGCCGACTCCCGCCGCCGATGACGAGCCTGTTGAACGTAACATACCATCGTCGCACTCTGCGCACGTCCATAACGAACTTCGACGCCATAATCACGAACATGATGGTTCTCTAAGGAGCGAGTATCGCAAAGAGGGCGAGGGCGAAGAGGACAACATCTCCATGATGCAAACCAACTCTAAGCACGCCGACATGACTGTCGCTCCTTTCTTGTCCGAACACATTCCACTCCAGTACAACCCCATCAACGGACCCGACCCCAGTGACCCTCGACTGTACAACAAACAGCCAGAGGTCAACACCAAGTTCTGCTACCGACACCGCCCCGATCTCAAGTGCAGACGCCAAGCCAACGAGCCGTCGATGGATCAGCTACAGAACGAGCTGTCCAGCTTGTCACACTCCGACCAGCAGGGCATATCTCACGTCTGGTCGCTGTTCTCTGCTGCCCCTGCCAAGCACCGCAACCTCATGCTCCAAGGCATTCTCACACAATGCTGCTTTCCCCAACTGTCCTTCATTTCAGCCAACATCCGCGACCTCATCAAGATCGACTTCCTTGCTGCCCTTCCTCCCGAGATTGGCTTCAAGATCCTCTGCTACCTCGACACCACATCGCTGTGCAAAGCCGCTCAAGTCAGTCAACGATGGCGCGAGCTCGCCGATGACGACGTGGTGTGGCACAAGATGTGTGAGCAGCACATTGACAGGAAGTGTGAGAAGTGCGGCTGGGGATTGCCGTTGCTGGAGAGAAAGAGACTGCGGATTGAGAAGAGACAGATTCAGCTGAGAGCCACGGGCAGAGGAATCAATGAATGGTCGCCCAACATCACACCAATTCCAGAAGTAGCACCCGCTGCGCCACCGCAGTCTGAACAGGCAGAATCTAGCTCTGCTGCTGGCTCGAAACGCGCACACGAGGGATCGCAATCTCCTCTGGCATTGAAGAGGCATTGCTCAGCATCTTCGCAACAAAGTCAAAGTGATACTACTGATGGATACTTTGCGCCGCGCAAGAGACCATGGAAGGATGTGTACAAGGACCGATTCAAGGTCGGCACTGCGTGGAAATATGGTCGATGCAGCACCAAGGTCTTCAAGGGACATACCAACGGCGTCATGTGTCTACAGTTCGATGAGAACATTCTGATCACCGGCTCGTACGACACAACTGCCAAGGTTTGGAATATCGATACAGGCGAATGCATCCGGACGTTGGCTGGACACACGAGTGGCATTAGGTGTCTGCAGTTTGACAAGACGAAGCTCATGACTGGAAGTCTGGACTCCACACTGAAGCTGTGGAATTGGCGGACTGGCAAATTGCTGCGCACGTTCCCCGCTCACGACGATGGAATCATCACCCTCCACTTCACCAGTAGATACGTTGCATCCGGCTCCAAGGATAGAACGATTCGAGTATGGGATTCGCAAAAGAAGTCAACATATCTTCTTCGGGGCCACAGCGATTGGATTAACTGCGTCCGTATTGACGAGGCATCGCGAACTTTATTCTCGGCCTCAGACGATCTTACCGTACGCCTTTGGGATCTTGACACACTGGAATGTATCAAAATATTTGAAGGACATGTTGGCCAGGTACAGCAACTGGTGCTTATGCCAGCTGAGTTTGAGTTGGACGACCAGAGAAGGACATCTTTGGATAAAGACGATGATGCGAGCAGTGTGAGCTCTGTCACGATTGCCCCATCCCATCAGAATATTACTGGTACCCAAAATCCAACTGATCCGTTCTGGCCGAACGATGACGATCGCCCAGCACCGCCACGTTACATGCTCACCGGCGCTTTGGACTCGACCATCAGACTCTGGGATACTCACTATCGCTCCAGCAGGCCTCAAGATCCGGCTCCGCCGCTTAGCGATGACTTTGAGATCATCCCTACCGACCCGTTGACAAACTCGCACATGCCTCGAGCTCAAGCATGTATACGAACATTCTTCGGCCATGTGGAAGGTATATGGGCTCTCGCAGCTGACCATCTTCGACTCATTTCCGGAAGCGAGGACCGCATGATGAAAATTTGGGATCCGAGAACCGGCAAGTGCGAACGTACTTTTACTGGACATCAAGGTCCGGTGACGTGTGCTTGGCTGAGCGATAGTAGGATGGCGAGTGGAAGTGAAGACTGCGATGTCCGCATGTTGAGTTTCGGCGAGTCAGATTAGGCGCTCGAACTTGAAAGGGACCCGACATGCAATCCGCGAGGAAGATGGTGTTCACCAGAGACGATAACGAATTGGAAATGGATTTAGCGTAGGTGTTCTGGGGCCAGAACATCAGTGTACAATGGTATCGAAGGCGCTTGGGGCATTTAGTGTTGGCGAAACCACAGATACCCAGGACTACAGTAGTCGAACCAATCGTTTCGATGTTTTTCATGACCTCTTGTGTCTGTTCTTCCGCAGCGTGACAAGCTTTACGATGTTTGTGCCGTACCAGTCCATACCCTTGCCAGCCGTTGCCGAGAACAAACATCAATTAGTGCAGCGTACGCGTCGACCACTCACGACATGTCAGCAACGCCACCAAGAGGATGTGCACATCTCGTTGAAAACACTATTATCTACGTAGCCACGTTCTCACACGCCATCGACATTACTGTATTCATCCATAGCGGCGCCGGCCGACCAAAGGACTCTCGCTTCGGTGGATCTAGTGCCGTTTGTCAAGCGGGATGTCTGCAGGCTTCGTATTCTGGCTGATGGAACTTCATTATTGTGCACTGCACATTTCCCGGACCATCGGAACACCACGTGGGCCTGGCGTGGATGTCACAAGCAGAATCGCAGGCTGAAAGCGATACACTATGCATCCTCAAACAGTGCGGGCCAGCCACGAAGTACAAGCGAAGATGGCCACCTACTCCGAGTATGGCCGGCCTCTTGTTGTCACGGTCAGTCTACATGACCTGGACAATGGCAGCGTCTCGCTCGAACAGCTCGAGCAGGCTTTCGGGCCAGATTCTCTGGGAATCATCGTGGTCAAAGACCTACCGGAGCCCTTTGCTGCCCTGAGAAGGAAGCTCTTGAGCCTTTCGAGCTATCTTGCGAATCTCCCGGCGGAGGAGCTTGCCAAAGTCGAAAGACCTGAGGCAAGATACAATGTTGGCTGGAGCCATGGGAAGGAGAAGCTGGATTCTGGGTTGCCCGATACTCACAAGGGATCATACTATGCTCAACCCGTTCACAATACTGAGCTGGAACGGAAAGCACGAGACCTGTATCCGGAACTACTGGACATGACTTTGGAGAATGTCTGGCCAGACGAGAAAGTGCTCCCTAGTTTCGCGCATACATTCGAGATTCTGTGTCAGCTCATCATTGATGTCGCAGCCTTGGTTGCGCGGAGCTGTGATCGCTACGGTGCTGCCAAGTTAGAAGGTTATAAGCAAGGCACGTTAGAAAACATCGTCAGATCGAGCATTAGCACTAAGGCGCGATTACTGCATTACTTCCCTGCTTCGGAAGATCGGCCACGTCCAGACTCCGCGCTGGGCAAGACTGACGACGACTGGTGCGGTACTCACATAGATCTGGGTGCTCTGACCGGGTTGACGAGCAATATGTTCGTCGATGAAGCGAAGCATCCTCCCAAATTTACGCCCGCGTCCCGTGTATCTGATCTTCCCGAATTAGACTCACACCCAGACCCGCGGGCAGGCTTGTGGATCAAGGATCGCAGCGGCCGCACAACACAAGTCAACATCCCACGCGACTGTCTCGCCTTTCAAACAGGACAAGCACTCGAGAAAATCACGCGCGGCAAGTTCAGAGCAGTCCCGCATTTCGTGCGAGGCGGCGCTGGTGGCGGCAACATTGCCAGAAATACTCTAGCTGTATTTACACAACCGAATCTTTGGGAAGTGGTTGATGAGAGTACTAGCCTTGACTTTGCGGGTCTGGCGAAGGAGATGTTCGCGAAGACATATTGAAGAGTGCTGGTCTGTATGAGCAGAAGCCCAGGCTATGAGACCTATACATGGCAGGCAATGCCAGGCATGCCCCTTTCGGAAAGTGTTAGAAGAGGTCTTGCTTAAACGACGGACGCAAGGCAAGATAAGGAGGGCAGCCTTTTGCACGGCAGGTGACAGCGCGCCGTTCACGGCTCTGCTATGGTGGTCTTGCCTTTCGTCTACTTTCGAACCTCACTACTACTACGACGGTCAGGCGAAGCACAAAAGCAATGACATCGTCGCTCTCAAGCACTAAAACAGCAACTTCCACGAGCACATGATGAACTTCCTCACCTCTGCCATCCTCTTCCTAGCCAGCTTCGCAATGTTTGCATCGGCTGACGGTATTATGCAGCACTCCTCTACAGACTAGCAGACGCTGACACGAACGCGATAGCCAAGCCTCCCACCGGAAGTCCGATATGTAAGACTGCGGACCATGCAACACATGGCGATTCGGAGCTTGTCGCCGTATCGGACCGCCTACCGGTCCGTGTATTGTCCAGAGTTCGAGGGGGACCCCCCTCCCCTTAGGTAGCGGCAGCATTGCAAGATAGTGTGCTCAAGATCATTCAAGGGCCAATTCAGCGTGAACGGAATCACACTTTCCCGCATGTCTAAGCTGTTTGGTATCAAACCCCCGAGTCTGTCCGCACACATCGTCAACACTTCCTTCTCTCAAGAGGCGATACCGCCGGCTATGTGCGAAATGAAACGACCGCCTCCGCGCCGATGACTCTCCACTGCAGATGAGCATGCGCAGCCACGACCGCTGCCGGCCCTCGGATCAAGGAGCTTGCATAGGATAGACAAGTGTTATTCTCACCACTGCGTCATCGAGGCGAAGGCGGTTGTTGAATGGCGGAAAGTGTTGATGCAACAACATGTACCTAGATTGTCGGAACCAGACAATTTGGATCCCTTTCTTTGCAACGCCAGCAAGGGCCATAGAATACGTGCGAACACCACAGTGAAGACAGTGATTGCAAGCGGTTCCAGCGTTTGACTATTAAAAGGCCACTAGCATGTAACTTATGTATCTCCACTGTAATGATCGCTGCTTTTCGCTTCCAGGCAGATTCTCCTGGCTGATACATCAGGAACCCTTCGATGTAACGGATCTTCTGCTTTACCCCCATCTACATCTCCTGGATAGTCACTCTCGACGCCGCTTCGTCATGCTCTCAACCCACCTGACTGGAGATCGGGGCTGCACTCATCACTCGAGCCTAGCCGCAAAGGGGTGGTCCTGATGATAGGTACAAATCAGCCACTTGGGAACAATTGCGTTCGTTCTTCATGTTTACCGCTGGGCATCCATCGATTCTGAGGCGGAGGAACAATGAGTCGCTTCACTGAAATGGCCTGGTGCTTTTGTACATTATCTGGACACGCTGTCCCACAGCAACCTATCAATCCACCCCAGCATACAGATCCACCAAAATGTTAATCGCCGCAACCAGAATCTCAGCTGCGATGAGCACGATGACGATCCACTCGAGGTATTCTCCTGCAGACCAATATTAGCACAGACGTTCGTGTCGTCATGAAAGTCTCACTTACCATGCGTATGCGACAGTTGGTCCTTCAGCACCGCCAACAAATCCGCAATGACTCCCACTCGTTCCTGCAATAGTGCTACCCGCTGATCCATCTCAAGATAGCTCCGCACAGCCTGATACACAGGATCAAGTTGTGGTTCCGCCCACATCAATTCCGGCGCATCCAAGACCGAACCCTGGAGATGTATGTTTATTCTGAGTATGAAAAGCTCGCCAATCTGCATATTGATCTCTTTCCGGGTGAGGTTGATTCGACCAGTCGTGGCGATTTGTGATGGAATCCCTTGCGTCGTGGTAATAGTCGCATCTACCAGATCCTCGTACAGACTCGTCTTCACGCTCTGGGCCAAGGCATGCGAAATGGCCAACTTGGTCATGTAGTTTCTCTTTTCCCTTAAGGAGATGAAGTCGTTGTATATTCGGGCCTGATACTCACGCGTGTAGTAGAAGTTGAACTCTTCTGTTTGCACATCTTCTTTCGCCAGCTTTTCTTGCTCGAATTTGGAGATTTCCTTCAGGAAGCGCTGTTCTTCCTTGAGAGACATGCCCCAGAGGACGACAACCCCGTATTCGAAGAGGAAGACCTCGGGGATGTGGACAGTCGTGTCAAGGTCGGGTTCGACGCGCCTTTCGATGACAGCTTCGGACACCATATTCGCGTCATCCAAGGAAATGTGCTCCTGTTGACTTGATTGGATACCAGCAGCTTCGGCATTATTTAGGTCGATGATGTCTTCCCTCCGTCTTTCTGCGTTCTCTTCCACTTCGATCGCGCTGTCGGAGAAGCGCCTCTGCGGCTGAGAATGAACTGTGCCCACATCATGGCTGTCGTCCTGTTCCTCTTGCTCTCCGCTCATCCTCCTCCTCCTGTCCATGTTCCGCGCCTCTTTCTGGTAAGTGTAGGGTGAATAGATGCACTCGTCAAACAACTTGGGGTTCGTGTTCTTGGTCTTGCTTCTGCCCTTCAGGAATCGCATCAGATCGTCAATTCGGTATGAGCTGGCGGTGCAGTATGCAGTAACGCGCGGCAGTTTTGCTCGGTCGTCTTTGCCCAAGCGCGCCGCATCTCGCCTGGCAGTGGGATCTTTGATACGCGTGAACTGGCTGTAGACTTCTCTCCCGCTCTCTTCGTCTGGACCATCTTCTGCAACGTCAGGATTTGGTAACAGCTTCAGCTTCTGTGCCGTACGCGACGTCCTCTGGGCTCCGATCTTGTCCTTGGAAGCAGGCAGTGCCAAAGCGGATCCAGAACTGTTGCGTCGTCGCAATCTGCTGTTCAGCGCTGATAGAGGCCCGGGACGATCTTGACCTGCTGACTGCGATGCGGCAGCTCCGACATTGGGCGACGAGTTTGGAAGCGGTGGATTCGTTGGAAACGCCGGCCTCTTTTTAGGCGGACTCGACGTCGATACCTGGGGGTTGAAGGTGACATTGCGAGTCGGTTTCGTTTGGGGCACCGCGCGCGATGAGCTGCCGGTGCTTTCTGTCGGCAGCAGTGGTTGTGTTTCTGAAGATGCCATTTTTGCTGTGAAAGGGTGCGGCCGGCGCAGAGACTGACAGAAGGGCAGGCGATGGCAATGGGTGTTGGTGAATTATGTACAAATGTGTTGGAGGTAATTCAGGTTCGTGCTAATGCAACATGCTCATGGCGTCGATGGCTCTACAGTTACACTGCACATGTCAAACAAGCTTGAACCTCCCGTCTTCTCTAGAATACCCGCACTAGCGCCGAATGGCGTTTCCGGTACCGATAAAAACCATTTCCGTGGAACCACAATGTCACATTCACTTCACGCGATAAACAACATGGTTCTTTGTCGTTTGCTACATAGGTCTCGCCTTTCGGTATCCTAGGAAGTGTACGCTAGCCTATCTTATTGCATCTCCAACAAAGCTCGCTAAAGCTGGACATAATTGGCCGGAAAGGACCCTGTCTGGCCCCTACACTCTCCCTCCCACCAGTCGTCAATCGACTCCGTCTTCTTGATAACTCGAATACGATCACCCTCGCGAAATGCAAGGTCGCCATGACTCTGCCCGTCAAAGTCGTACATTGCTGTGACAAATTGCGTCTGCTGACTAGGCAGCCGTTTGGCAGGCACTGGTGGTGGTGGTGGCTTCTTCTTGCCTGCCGCAATACTAGCCACACTCGACGCGAACGATCCTGCTGATGTCTTCCGGCCGAGAGACGGCTTGAAGTAATCGTTTCCTGCGTTCAATGCTGCGCTAGCTGCAGGCGATCGCCCATTGATAGGCGTGTGGTAGCTTGAAGGTGTTGCAGCTCCGGAAGACGCTGCCTGTTCGGTATATGGAGGTAGTTGCTGATCAGGGTAACCTGGCGACGGCATAGACATTGTCGGCTTTTGGTCGTAGGGTGTTACGTTATTCGAGTACGATGGCATGCGTGGTATAATCGGGTTCTGATCGTAGGCAGCATTGTAGGTATTTTGATTGTTGAAGCATGGCGTCCGTGGCTTGTTGCCCATGGGGTTGCCAGGCGAGATGCTAGGGGACATGCCAGGAGACTGGCCTGGTCGAGGAGGCTTCGGCGGAGCTGCCTCCTCCTGCTCGTAGCCTGGCTGAACGCTGTCGACTCTTGTACTCACACCACTGCTGTAAGGTGCTGCATCCTGATCCTTGCCACGATGCACCATAGTCATACCTTTGTTCCAGCCCGCGGTGCCTTTGTTTCGCAGACCAAGGCCAGTCATTGTACTTCCCTCTCCCTGTTGTTCGTGGCCTGGCTGAGCGCCTGTACTGCCTTCCTTGCGACTTTGAATCATGTTCGCACCCTTGTTGTAGCCCGCCATGCCTTTATTCCTTATCCCAAGACCGGTCAACGTGCTTCCCTCCTCTTTCGGCAACTCCATGCTCCGATGTATCGTCCTCCCGTTCGCGATACAGCTTAAGCCGCCCTCCAACTCTTTCCGAAAGCCAGTGAACTGTATGTCGTGCTCGCCGATGATCTCCCCGTCGCTTGGCGCAGGGCTCGGAAGTCCGTACTTCCTGCAGTACTGATCAAGCGTGGTATAGATCTGCCCGACCAGTGTAGTTTGAATCATAACCTGTGATGCTAACAGATACGGGAGCAATCTGATAACAGCCTCCACAACTGGCGGAAATGTTTGGATCACCTGGTCGTCCGCAGTCTGATAGTCGATACGCGCTTGCTGTAGGTCGCTCTCGTGTTTAGCTAGGACTGCCTCGTCTTTCGGCGTCTTCGTGCCCTTCTTACGTGCATGTTCTGCTCGGCTGAGGAAGCGCTCGTAGTCCAATTTCATATTGTCACGATGCTTGAGAGTTCTCTGCAGACTCTTCGTGGCAGCCTTAGCTTCGGTGACGGGCCGGATCAATTTGTTGTTGATCAAAACGATCTCTTGCTGCAAGTCTGCCTTCATGTCTGAGTACATCTTCTGCAGGCCAAGGCATTTCTGCAGATCCTGCTGAGATGTTGCGGCAGGTGTGTGACGCTGCTCGGGATCACTGGTGGGCTCGACTGGTTTGTAAATCGATGCGAAGGCTTCAGAGCTCTCATACTGCAGCTTGAGGATGTCGTCCCAGCCGTTGCGCCAAGCCGTGAGTTCTTTGACCAGCTGTGGGCATTATGTTAGCCATTGGTCTGTGTGATTGTTCTAGAATCGGACTGACTCTTTCAAGCATGTCGTCCGTCGCCTTGAAGGACGAAATCACAGCGCCGACGTCCTGCTGATCTGCGGACCTTTTGGTCATCTTGCCAGCCATGCGCTGCACCGACTTCATGTTGGCGGTAGTGACTGTCGGTGAAGATTTTGTCGTAAAAGTGACGAAGAACCCAGAATGCAGCGCGTCGCTACACAAAGGTGCTCTCAGCTCGAGTGCGAACGATCAAACAGTTGAACAATGCTTCAGGAGATGTGTCGAAGTGTACCTGACCAAGCAGGGAAGCTCAAACAAGGCGTAAGCGTGATGTGGAGCAAGCAATGCGTGGGTCGTGCGCTACGTCACCAAGCAAGCATTAGTACTTAGCCTGAGGACTCCAAGCTTACATTTAAGTTAGTTGAGCATCCAACTTCTGCACCTATGTAGCAATGCTAGTCAACAAAAGTCGCTCGTTGTCCTGCATTGTCGTTGTTTTGGAGAGAAGTGTTCCACGAACGAGCGGGGGATTGGCTTGACACGTGGGAGCGCCGCTAAAGACGGGTCGGGGAACCTTGGTTGATAGTGGATCAGGTTACGCACCTAGGGTTGTAGTGACTTGCTAGATAAACTTACGGGACGGCCATATGCTTCGAACAAGCATCCACAGCTCCACGACTTAGCATGGCTACCTACATGGCATCAATAATAAATCTGCATGATACCAAAGAGCATCTTTTTCAACCAAAAACGCCTTTGTTTACCGATATCTTCAGATTTGGCTGATTTCCAAGCACGACAGACATACAACCATATGGGTAGACTTACTTGCACTACCTATCATGTCTCCTATCGTGATACGAAACAAAATTCCCAACACCCATGGCATTGGACGACTCCCACCTCGCCGCCCCACTCTCCATCCCAACACACCACCATCTCCCATGCCTACTCTCCCACCTCACCTCAGCACCATGCCTTGTCTCCACCCCATCTAAGCAAGTCTCATAAACCACCCGTTCCACCACTTCTCGCTCCCCCACGAAGAAGTCCTCGCTGACAATCCTATTGCTGTAACTCGGATCGACCAAGACGAGTCGCCTTACCAACTCCACGTACTGCAGTAAGCTAATTGGTCCTTCAATCCGTGCTGGGTTCTGGTACGTCCAATCGGGGGGGCAGATGGACCAGATGGGGGAGCTGAAGCCCAGACTACGTTTGTTGATGGCGGCGACGAGGATGTGGTGTAGATTTGAGATCTTGCAGGCGATGGAGTTGTCTGTGAGGCAGAGTTTGCGGTAGGTACTGATGGTCATCGAGCGTGGCCTTGGGGAGTGGAAGACTGTGATTTGTCGCTGCCGTTGTTTAAGGTGGGTTGTCGTTTTTGTTGGTGTTGTGGGAGGGGTTGTCTCTTCGTCGATGTCAGGATTGAGTGGTGTTAATGGTATCGAGAGTGGGTGCAGAGAGATTTGTGTTCTGATGCAACCAGTATTGATGGTCAGTTTGTCGTACATCTTCGAGGGTGATTGTTCAATTTCTCTGGCTGAATTGCAATTATTCAATATGTGGGCAGCACTGTTCAAGTACGAATGGGATGGGATGCTGCTGTGCTCAGCATTTGTCCGACCCAAGACAAGGGTTATTGGAGATGCCCGACGGCGTTGCATGGCATTGCACGTGCGTCGATGTCGGTCGGCACAGAGACCGGAACTGTTATAGAAGGACATGTTGGTCGGAATGTCCGTTGGCTGCGGCTACATTGGGCTTGTACAACAAGAGGAGTGATATATTGAGTTCGGATGGCCGTTGCTTGCCGTCGGACTGACAAGGATCTTACAAAGTCAACATCGAACCTAATGAAGCACATGACGGTCTGCGGTTGAAATCACGCGCACAGACGATAGCTTACGCACTTTGGAGCCGGAGCACTGGAAAGCAAAGCATCAGCGAGCAGATATGGTGAGCAACTGCCCAAGCGGCAATCAGTTTTCTTCGTCACTTGCTCATCTAGCAGCCCAGAAAGTGCTGTTATGTGAAGCGTAATAATGCTCAGTGGAGTGGCATGGCTCGTGTACTCTGCTGCTTAAGAGCGCCAGTCAACTTACCAACGACGGAGTCGATGCCAACTCATTGAATCTCGTCGTTTGTCGGATACAGAAAGTGCTGGGCATTAGCGCCGTAACCGTGTATAGTATTACGAACACCATAGCCCTGGCCTCATTGTGTTAGGAAACATTCACCGTTTCCACAAGCAGACTTCGGCCCACGTATATGCAGACTTCCAGCAACTCCGAGATCCAGTTGTCCGGGGAACCGTCGCTGATTACGTTAACGTTTCTTGTCGTAGTGCCGCCTCGAGTGTCAATGTTGCAAGTCAGGCCTCTCTTGTGCGTCAGGCTATTGATGAGGAAGACACCCTTCACGGGAGCGATGTTCTCGAGGTCAGGCACGAGCCCATATATTAGTCGCTTCAGCCTAGAGGCCCACGAGACAGACTACTCCCACTAGTCATAGTAGCATGAAGAAATGGGTAGGTATCCTCCGAGGGTATTTTGTGGGGCGACACGGGCAGTGATTGGCGTGTTATGGTTCCCCTGCTAACAGCTTGCGATTCAATATATATCATACTTGTAGCCAGTATATTTTCCCACGCATGCTGTCAAAAAGACGCCAGTGAAGCAAGCGGTGGCCGTGGAGAGCTGTCAACGTGGAGAGGTGATTGACAAGAGCTCTAGTGTTCCGAGCTCGGGTCTGTTTCTCGTCCCAAAGAGTTGGGTGTGCTTGTATCGTCTTCGAGTACGTCGTGATCGAACACAAGAGCCAGACACTGCGGGCTGAAATTAGTCGGCTGCACTAGCTTCTTCCATAGCTCGGGAGGCTGGAGACAGAACTGACTCGATACAAGGCTGACTGCTTTGACCAACGTTGATCGCCGCCTCTTGGTCCACAAAGCGAAGACACAGTGAGAGTGTTGATGCGCGGCGATGTGCATGCGGTGGTCAAGAGTGCAGACTAGGCCCTTTGCAGTACTGTAGTTGCATATTCGTGTTGAAGGCAGCAGCTTCTGCGCTTGGTGTAATTCACTGAATTGGGTCGTTAAGGCGATCCCTGTGGTGGCTTTTCAGCTGTACGCTCGATGAGTGGATGGCATTGTTTTTTCATCGATCAACGTGATCGTGGCCGATTGAAGTACATTGTCCAGTGCGTACGTAGTATTGCGATAATGCTCGACATACTATATCGAAGATCGAAGCAAGGATCGCCCGCAGATTTTATCTGGTAAGGCCAGGCAATGTCGGATCATGTCCGGCTTGAGACATCAAACCACTTGCGTATCGCAGCGCTACCATCGTGGGCAGCGCGAAATACTGCGCTGATGTTAGTGCACAGGAACAGCACTGTCTTGCGAAGGGTCTACTCGCGTTCGCGCTCACGCTCTTCCAGACCAGCCATGAACTCATCTCCACTACCACCCGACCGTGTGTTCTGCGATCTATCCGCAATTTCGAGAGCACGCTCCTTGAAGGTCTGGGGTACAGCGTCAGTGAACGCAACCCTGAAATAATACCTGGAAGGACTGACCTTGTTGAGGACCTCCGTGACCTGATCATCATCGAAGAGCTCCAACATCCTCTCCCCAACGCCATAAAAGTAAGGGGATTGCTGTCGGACGCTCACACTCACTGGCTTGGCATCGAGGGCATTCAAGACCTTCTGTCCTAGTTCGGGCGGCATGTCCAGAGATGCCAAAGCTTGGCTTCCAGCGGGCTTGGATACTGCTAGCATTTCTGCAAGCCACAGCGGCAGGTCCAGTTTGGTGCCAGCTTCAATCTTGGATCCAGCGTTCAATGCGCTGAGCTCAGGAACAGCTAGTTCGAAGGTGCATGGCGCTTTTTGTGCATCGGTCAGGATCGCTTGGGGGCTGTAGTACTGGGAAGTCATTATGTCGAGACGCGTCCGTCACGCGTCGGGTAAGCAATAATGGTGTGCAGCCTGCTGGAAGCCGAGTTCTTATCACAGAGACATTGGCTCAACATATACGTCCTCTTGCCGCGGCTGGCTGCTCGAGTCGGTGATTCTGATGCTCCGTGATGTGCTTGGCGCGCAGTCGTAGAGGTTGGCGGCCCGAAGAGAGAGGTGACAAAGTGGTTACGTATGGGCGTCTGCCTTGGGCGGCGACGATAATAGCTGACACCTCTGCCTGGACTCTTCAACTCTTTCCTCTTGAAGCTCAGCAATCTCCACCACCACCACCACCACCACCACCCCCTCGGCGGTGTCTTCCTAGAGGCTTCTAGTGAATATTGATTGCTATCGGGAACGGTCGTTGTTGGATGCTTGGGTCGGGAAAGAACACGCGTTAGTAAGCACGGAGCCGGTTCAGTTGACGCAGTTCGGGAATGTCGTTGTAGCACAACCACTGCACCTTCCGCACCTCAACCATCTTCCACAAAGGACATCCGTCAGCACACATCCCTGCTTCGAATCAATAACGACCACATCCATTGCCGAATCACACGCGCCGACCACCTCCCCTGTCATACTACTCAGAGTGTCACCAGAAACACCACTCTCGCGGCTGTCGCGTGATCATCAACACCAACATCCCAGCGAGTAATAGCTGTCGCCAACACCTCACCCGCAGAGCTTGGCGTGTATAGAGGCGCTTCAAATGAGCGCTCGAGCTGCAAGCTCACCCACGCGTTCAGTATGGCGGAGGATGATGGCCCGATGCACGATCGAGTGGCCAATCTGATCAGTCAAGCCAACGGGCTCAGCACTCATGCCGGAAGTGGCAATGATGTGGCCAACGATGCCTCTCGCGCGACATCTCCTGGTGCGCCAGGCTTCCGAGGCACCGATGTTGATGGCTACCAAGATGCCGACCTCGAGCGATTGGGTCGCAGCAGACCGCGCACCTTTCCCTATGCCAAATACCTTCCGTACGATACCGAGACCCGCGAGAAGAGGGAGCAAGATCTGGACGAGATGATCAAGCATCTCTATGTCGCAGTGGCTTCAGGCGACTTCGTGCCCGGCGCGGTGCATTGGACAAAGGAGATCCGCGGCTGGATGACACTCAAGTTCGATTTGACCAAGAAGCAGCGTGTCGCCCTGGTGAAGCTCTACTACGAGCTTGCACTGGCGCCTGGGTTGGAGTATGCAGTGTCGGAGCGCTTCAGCAGCATGTTCATGGTGCTTACGAAGCGCAAGCACTATCTGCGTCCAGGTAAAGATCTTGTTCTTGACTGGCAGCCGCTCTTCAAAGAGCTCAAGGTCTTCATCCTGCCTTCAGAAACAAGCACACAGAATACGTACAGCAGCAAGCGCAATGTACGTACTCTGACGAAAATCTGCACCTTTGCCCAGTTGTTCTTCGATCCCAAGGAGATCCCAGCCATGTTAGAAGAGTTCCTTCCATACTACAGCATGTCCTTTTCGGAACACGCATTCGTGGTTCTTGGCCTCTTCAACCTGATGCTGCCGACTGCTGCACCTCCCACGGACGAGCCTGAGCTTCAGCCGCAGTACTACCTGCCAACGCTGTTCCACCTGTGGTCGACAGTCAACCGTTCCATGATGTCGGACATGAAGCTTCTGGACATATTCTCCCGGCAAGCTAGAGACTGTCTCGGCGCAGAGCAGGTGCCGTTCGGTCCAAATGGTATCTTCACCCAGGAGCAGTCCTCGTTGATCTTCACTGCCATTCTGAGGCTGCTCGAGATACCCGTTGGTCAGGCTACGACGCCTTACGACCCCTCTGTTGATATTGGCGCTGGGTCCGCCGTCTTCTTGGACCGGGACCCGCGTAAGCATCCGGTGTCTCATAGCATTGCACGATGGATCGTGATGTCCATCTCGCCGCAATGTCTTGAAGCGACCAACCAACAGTCAGTTTTGCACCAACTTGAAGGCCTGATCCAAGGCATAGAAACGTTCTTCCATCCTTCAAACTCGGGCGGTTGGACGAAATCTCTGTCGCAGCTGGTATACTATCTGGCAGATTTTTTCGTTATGCGATGGAATCGCGAGCAAAGTGACGAGTACGAGATTCCGGCAGATCGCAAGTTGAACGACGCCCTCAAGCGGCGCTTTGTACTTTGTCTTCGGGACGTGGTCTTTATGGGCATCTACGCGAAGAGCAGTACGGCGATGAACTACAGTCTTAGCACGCTACAGAGCCTAGCTACTCTCGAACCAACCCTCATTCTTCCAGGTGCGCTTCAGCGCATCTATCCGGCCATGCAAGGACTTGTGGAAGTGCACAGAACGATATCCTCGATCCGTGCACTTCAGATGCTCAGCCGCATCATTTCGCGAACGAAGGGCTTCCGATGCCACCTCACCACTTTACTCGGCTTAGCGCTACCTGGCATAGATGCGAACGATCTTGACAAGACTATGCACAGTCTAGCGTTTGTGCAGTCGGTCTGTTACAACATCCCGTTACACGATCTTACTGAACAGCCACGCCGGGAAAAGAGCGAGCTCAATGGCGACTACGAAATGGTCGATGCAGTTTCACCGCCGTCGAGTGGCACAGGCACTGCAGTTGCTGTAGAATGGGTGACTTCACAAGTCGACCGTTTTGAGCATGAGGGACCTACTATCGAAATCGACTACGCGAATGAGCTTTCTGATGAAGATGAGGAGACCATTCTCAAGTCTTCCACTGCTGGGTTTAGAGAGTTCCTGACGACTTTCCTCGGTAAAGTCTTTGTGCTACTCCAGAACTTGCCTGATGCAGCACGGGTCAAAAGCGGCAGTCCAGAGGAAAACGTCGTCAACACTTTACCAGCCACATTCAGTCCGCTGCTGGCAAGCATCAGCCCGGGGTTATATGATGTCGCACTCGAGCACATCGCTCATTTCTGCTCGACTCATGTTGTTCACCAAGCGCGAGACGCCATGGCATTCATCTGCAACGCGCTCGTCAAAATTTCGCCCAAGAAGGCGCTGCGCAGACTTTTGCCGGAGCTTTTGTCGTCTATACGAACGGAGATCAGCGAGAATGGTGCCGGCTCCACACGTACTACAGGTAGTGAGATTCTCCCAAGGGATCGAGCACTGGTCTGGCATGTCTCACTTCTTAGCATGTGTGTAGTGCACGTGGGGAGTGAAGTGCTCGAGTTCAAGGACGAACTGTTCGATATCGCCGTCTTCATGCAGGACACTTGCAAAGGTATACCGCTGGTGCATGTGTCGAACTTTATTCATCATCTGCTCCTCAATCTCACAGTCACTTACACGATGGACTACGATCTTTTCAACAAGGAAGACCTGGACAAAGGACTCACGTCACGAAGCTGGGGCTATAATATAGACCCTCAGAGCCTGGATATTAAGTGGCATAACCCATCGCAAGACGAGCTAGAATTTGCCGTCAAAGTCTTCGAGGCACAAGCTGGTAGGGCCCTAGATGCCCTCGCAGCGCTTACCTCCAGCACATCGAACGCCAAGCGTGACGGCGTCGGCAAAGACTGGTCTGATGAGGTATCCCGCAACTTGGTACTGCTGCGACTCACGATATCTGGCATGTCTCGCCTGTTTCGGTCAGATGATGGCACGGTCACGCCTTTTACCTTTGCGGATCTCACGCCGAACAGTTCTGACGACAACATTGCAATGTCTGTAAGTGAGATCGAACCGGGTGGTAATGACAGTGCTGTTGATCTTGGAGAGCCCGATGATGATAAAGTAAAGCGGACATTCCAGTACTCTACAGGTTATCCTTTGGAGCCGGGTAGTCAAGCATATGAGTCTGTACATCGGCTGCGTGTCAGAGCAGGAGAGACACTCCACCAAGTTCATGAGTTCTTGACCAAGAACCAGGAGGATGATGTTCCATGTTTTAATTCTTTGTACAGCGCATACAAGTCTTGGTTCGTGGACATTGGCATAGAACGCTCCGCTCACGTACTGGACCGCCTTACACGACTGCTGGCGGCCGACATACACCCGTTCAAGACATCTGGAACCCGAAAAGAGTATCCTCGTCCATTGCTTGTGCGAAGAGCTAATCTGTACCACTTCCAGCGATTGCGCTTCAACGAACACCCACGAGCTGCTTCTGACCTTGACAAAACCTTGCTGCTCGACCTAGCGCAGTCCAGCACATCGGTGTACACTGACATCCGTCGCACAGCTCAATCGGCTGGCGAACAAGCTGTTAAGAGCATCATCGGAGCGAAGGGGATCATCATACCGCCACTGTTAGATGCGCTCGAAGATGCGCTCAAGCAAGGCGAACATCCCAGAATTAAGGGTGCCGTCTTCTCACTGCTCTTCGGTAGTCTCGCCAAACCGATTGGCAGGAATTGGAAGTTTGCGCCACGAATGATCAGACTTTTCATCCGGGTCTCAGAAGCGGATCGGCCTAGCATACAGAAGCTAGTAGGGCAGTCAAGCTTCACCATCCAAGATATGACTAAGGCTCTCGATCGCATGGTGATACTGGATGAAGCTACGCTGAATGCAATATGGCCCGAAAATGCGACGCATCCTGGCAGAAGTATTGCAACCACCAGGGAAGATACGCAGTCTCTGATCCAGACTAAGCGCGCCAAACTCAAGCGGCGGCGGGTCGTCGTGGAAAAAAGCAAGGCCGAACTTGCTGTCGAGCTCATTGAGTCAGTCAAGAACAGCCACTGGAAGAAGGCTAGCAGGACTGCTGTCATGGCTATAGGACTAGACTATCGATTCGAGACTATTGCATCGGAGGGCATGCTAGAGCTTATCTTGAAAGGAGTCATCGACCCTCACCCACAGTTGCGTATTCTGTATGCAACATCGCTCAATGCTGTCTTCAGCTTGGCGCAGTCAAGAGCATTAGTTGGTCACAAGTATGAGAACTATCTGCTTGATGCACAGAAGGATCCTGACGATGTGTCAATCCCGACCGAGCGCGACGACCCAAGCTGGACTCAGCGCTATCTTGCTGCATTTGCCCAGCCAGAGGCAGAAGCCTACATAGACAGCGACTATCCGGGATGGCTTGTGTGGCAGAAGACGATGCGTGGCTTTCGAACGGGGCCCAGTCAATTGCAATATGACGAAATCGAGACCAACGTGCGTCGCAAGATGGGATCCTATATTGATCGACAGTGGGTTTCGACATTGTTCGGCTACATGAAACAGGAACCTCGCGACGGCCAAGATCGCTTCCGTATGTCGAGCTCTATGATCGTTGCGTACCTCATGGATCTCTTGGCCGATGGACACACCCATGTCACTTTCGACGACATCAAAGACCTCACACTGGCTGTCTACGGTGATGGTAGCGACAAGCACCAACATCGGGCCATGTCCGAGATCATGGGTGCAATGCTTAGTAGTTCCGAGGATTTCGAGCACGATCTGCGAACCAATATTTGGGACTTTGCGTTCCCCATCATCCGCCGCATCCTTGGTGACGGCATTACTCCTGAGAACAACTCATACTGGCAGACATTTGTGACATTGATCGTCGGTGGCAAGGATCCCCGTCGTGCATGGCCACTTGTGAGCTGGCTTGCGGACTTCCGCTTAGACATGGACAGCAGTGCTGCTTTCAAAGAAAGCTCCAAGATCCAGCTACTTCAGCTTGTCGCGGGCGCCACAGGCTGGCATTTCCAGCTCGAGAGACCGATTGTGGAGAATTTCCTCGAACACTTGAATCATCCGTACAAGAGTGTGCGCGAAATTATGGGTGGTACTCTGTCGACCATCTTCAGGACAAGATATCACGAGTCGTGGAGAGATGTGCCTACCCTGCTTAAAGCGCAGCACGAAGCATCCTCAGTCGGCACCAGACCTTATCAGCCGACCGAAGAGTACTCCGCCATCGTCAAGACCACATTCGAGCGTCTCGTCAAGTGGCGGAAGGAGCGTCCTATTGGTACACAACAACCGACGCCATACACTCAAGCTAGCAAGACTGTACTGCTTTGGCTCGACGGAACACTGGCGCAGTACGACTGCACCTCTCTCGTGCCATTCTTCTCATTCATTATGGAAGAGCTTCTACACATGATGGACATCAAGGAGGATCCAGAACTGCAGTCTCTTGCATACCACGTCTTCCGCCACCTTCCGAACATCGCCCACCGTCCAGGCGAGACAGAAGCGTTTGTGGCATCGCTGGTCAAGATCGGAAAAGAGGCTACTTCCTGGCACCAGCGCCTAAGAGTGCTGATCAATACCCAAGTCATCTATTTTCGCCAACTCTTCCTCATGCCACGCAAGCAAGCAGAGGACCTCTTCTTGTGTGTTCGAGAGATGCTTCATGACACACAGCTTGAGGTTCGTCTAGGTGCTCAAGCTACACTCAGTGGCATGGTCAGATGCTCGCCAATCGAGTTCCGCGAGAAGAAAGTGCAAGAATTGAAGACACACTTTGTAGACCTCCTCATCAAGAATCCACTTCCGAAGCGAGCGAAGGGCACTGCTTTGGACCGATCGAGCACCAGTACCCCAACACAAGAACAGAACAAGCTTGTTCTTACAAGACACGCAGCTGTTCTTGGCCTCGGAGCTTTGGTGCAAGCCTTTCCCTACACATCACCGCCGCCGCGATGGCTGCCTGAAGTCCTTGCTACACTGGCTGGACGCGCTGCGAGTGACCCAGGCATGGTAGGTAAGAG
This sequence comes from Exutisphaerella laricina CBS 326.52, assembly GCA_000504385.2. Lineage (NCBI taxonomy): Eukaryota > Fungi > Ascomycota > Dothideomycetes > Mycosphaerellales > Mycosphaerellaceae > Exutisphaerella > Exutisphaerella laricina. The sequence continues at coordinate 132,684 of AWYE02000522.1, forward strand.
TGTCAAGACAGTCTTGAGCGACTTCAAGAAGACACGACAAGATACTTGGCACGTGGACGTCAAGGTGAGTACCTCTCTATATTGCAATTGTCAAACGACTCATGCTGACATGATGCAGATCTTTCAACCAGAACAGCTCGAAGACCTCGAGGGCGTGTTATGGAAGAGCTACTTTGCGTAGATGTACCATTATATGGCCTTTTTCGCTCGACAGGATTGGCATGAATCAGGCGTTCATAATTGCACTTTCACTAGGATTACGGTAGCATTTTAGCGGCATTGCAGGCGCTTGCATGACGCATTTGGAGGCGCGCATGTATGAAGTATGGAAATGATTCTTACGCATCCCCTCCCATATAAGTTTGCATACGTTCGCTTGCTGGTTGCGATAACTGGGGCTGTGCTTCGAACGGCCACTTTTCGCATGACGTGCCGAAGGATTATAGTACCGAGTCAAATCAGCTCAATGCGGAAAGCCCTCAATTGCTCAACCCCGTCGCGCAGGGCAGCGTGTCAGTGTGCCAAAACAATTCGTCTTCATACACTAAATTACTATCTAGCTGCTGGTCAGTGATGAACAGTCTTGCCGGAACGACTCACTACAGCTTTCGCGGCGTGGACACCAACACCATCGATCGCATGATGGCCACATCCTCATCGACAAACGCTCGCCTCCCGGAGTTGGATCGCCCACCATCATACGCAACGAGCGATCACCAAGCTGGACCGTCGAGCAGCAGAGTCCTGGAAGTGCACAAAAACGAAGAAGGCGGGACCGGAGTCTTCATCAAAGACCAATACTCCAAGAATGTCCTCTACTACGCCGGCCACTACGTCAACGACACTTACCCTGATGTTGTGTTATACGGCGGGTACGAGTCCAGCGGTCCACGGGTAGCGCAAGTTGAATTTCTGCAGCATCGCAAAGATTTCGAGGTTATCGTTGGTGATCGGAAGGGGAAGGAGGGAGAGATGGTGAGATCCAGCGGCGGCGGATTGTTCAATGAGCCGAAACAGCGCTTTGAGGCACGATGCAAGATCATCACTTCGATTGGGGAAACTGCGGTGACGAAGAAGCTGTATTGGCAGAAAGATAGGAAGCTGTTCGATGGTGTTGTCAGTAATGCGCCGTTGTATTACAGACTTGTTGACGAAGAGGGTGAGCGGGTTGTGGCGGAGTATGATGAGGGGAGTAGGAAGGGCGCGGAGAAGACGTTGAAGGGCGTCTTGAGGTTTAGTGAGCATTTCGACGAGACAGGAGAGATTTATGCGCTGATTGTGTTGTTGGGGTTGAAGGAGAGGTTTAGGAGGCATCTGAGGAGTAAGGGGTTTATCGGGAGCCCGATGAGTCAATTGGCGAAAGGGCAAGTGTAGGCGAAAGGGTAAGTGTAGGCGAAAGGGTAAGTGTAGGCGAGCGACGATAATAATCTCAATGGGACACAAACGTTATGCTATACAGAATACCTCAATGGCGGGCACGTCGCCCATGTCCGACCGAGCTTGTGTCCTCATGCAGTAGCTACGATCGCTTCAGCGTTCCAGAAGGCGGACAGCGTACAACATCCTTGCAAGACGCTGCGTGATTGGCGGCAGGCCCGTTCCACCCCATGCACCCGCCCACGTTTTCTCGCCTCTCTGGTACAGTAGCTCTAGCTCTAGCTCTGGTCTTCCAGAAAGAAAAAGCACAATGGCCGACCGACCACCATCCACCTCATTCCTGAACAGCACACTGCTGCCTCGCGTGCAGAGATCTACCCGTGAGCCACTTGTCGAGTTTGGCGCGCACAAACACAGGACCGCAATCTGCTCACGATGTCGAAAGGGCAGGACAGCGTCGCGGAGACATATGCGACCGCGGGCAACGACGAGGATATAGAGCAGAGACCTTCCTATGAACGCATTACCGTCAATCCCAAGGGCATCTCCACTTCTCCCGAAGCTCCAAGCGCCCGTTCATCTCGACACGGACAAGGCCATGGTGCAGTTGAGCTCGTTGGCGGGCCCAGCCCTGCAGAGCAAGCGCCTCGCCAGACGACGGTAGAAGAGGTCGAGCAGTCGAAGAAACGCTTCAGTTACCTGAGACGTCCTCAATTCTGGCTGGTCCTCGCATTGTCGCAAGCTCTCGCGGTGACCATAACAGGAACCAATACTCTCACGACACTGCTCTCGATGGAGGGAACCTCTATTCCAGCGTTCCAAACTCTGTTCAACTATATTCTGCTTAACCTGATCTACACTTCCTTCACTCTATACAAGTATGGATTCAAGGGCTGGGCCAAAATCTTGTGGAAGGACGGCTGGCGTTACTTCATACTGGCTTTCATGGATGTCGAAGGCAATTACTTCACCGTTCTGGCGTATCGCTACACCACTATCCTCTCTGCGCAGCTGATCAACTTCTGGGCCATAGCGGTAGTCGTCATAATCTCTTTGATCTTTCTGAAGGTCCGGTACCACTTCTTCCAGTACGCTGGCATTCTGATCTGCTGCGGTGGCCTGGGCATGCTTGTTGCTTCCGATCACATCACCGGATCCAACGGCGGAACTGCCGCCAACGCGGTGAAAGGAGATCTATTCGCGTTGGTCGGAGCTACCTTCTACGGCTTGTCGAATGTCTTCGAGGAGTTTCTGGTCAGCAAGCGACCCTTGTACGAGGTTATCGGCCAGCTTGCTTGGTGGGGAATGTTCATCAATGGCGTTCAAGCTGGTATCTTCGATCGAGCCGCCTTCCGGACTGCTGTGTGGAACGCAAAAGTGGGTGGTTATTTGACCGGGTATACACTTCTGCTGACCTGGTTCTACACTGCTGTGCCGGTGGTCTTGCGCATGGCATCTGCAGCGTTCTTCAACATCGGACTCCTGACAGGCAACTTCTGGGGTGTGATCGTTGGTATCAAGGTCTTCCATTATCATGTGCATTGGATGTATCCTGTTGCATTTGTTCTGATCATGGGTGGCCATTTTGTATACTATGGCACAGAAGGCGTCCTCGGAGAGGCAAAGAAGCCTTGGCTTGGAGAGAACCAGGAAGGCGGCAACGACGGTATTGGCACAGCGCGGAGACAGCTTGAGCATCCCGGTGTTACTTTGTAGAGATGGTGTCATCAGTCGCTGCAACAGTCAGCAATAGACCTTGACGTGGTGATTATTAATGAGTAGTACGTACGTACCTTATTAACTGCCGACTTAACTCTTTAAGCGATTGTTACTGCAAATAAGCATGTAATATGTCATGATGGTCAAGGCCCAGCCCTTTTTCGGATCTTTGTTGAAGTTGTTCGTGATTCGGGGATCTTCCGAAGATATTCATCATCGGTATAATGCCGCAATATGACCGGCGACCGAGCAAAGTCGGCGCCTGGCCGTGAGTGAACCCCCCCCCCAGTGTGCTACTTCTGGCATGATCAGAGGCCACTTTGAATGGCAAAAGACGCCAAAATTAGTACTAGAGCATTGGCAATGCCCCAAGCGACCGGTATCCAGGTCGACATCCGGAAGAAGCCGGCGGTGTAAATAGCTGCCAACCTGAATTTCAATCAGCTCTCTGGACCATATATTGTAACTTCAGGGAGCACTGACAAGCCACCAACGGCATTCCCTGCAATCAGTGCCTCAGCCGTACCTACGACTGCATAGATTATTGGGGTAATCCAGATGAGTTTCCAGTTTCTATGCTGCACAGCACATGCGGACGCCGCCGCGATTATGTGTACGCCGCCGACACACATCAGTGTCCAGTAGAGGGTGAAGCGCCACATCGGCTCGGCATCGTAGAGATATGTACGCTGTGGTCCGTCTACTGGGAATGGCCAGTATAAGGACGGAAATGGTGGTGTCTCGTATGATTGTGGCCGGGGATCGACTTGGAGCTTCAGGAAGCGGTGACTTGTACTCTATGTCAGTTGTTGTTGCAGCATCACTTCCTGTTGAGGATATCATACGCCATCTTGTGTCGAGGAGCTCTTCCGAATACGCGGTTGCTAAAGCGCCGCTCTTCTTGCTCAGTGGGCTGCTGGTAAGCCGAGTCTCCTGCGCTAATTTTCAGCGTTCATGTGCAGTATGAGCATGTTGCCGATGGCACAATAATGTTGGCGTTTGATGTAGTGTGGCTACGAAGGAGAGATGTTGTTGACAGGGATGACCATGCACGGACTCGCGATCCCGAGCCGAGGCAGTCGATCACGCAACAACACTTCCATCAACTGCATTATATCAACATTTAGCACATCTTGATTCATGACATTTACGGTGGTGTTGAGGCAAGATGCCAGCAGATCGCTTGCTAGGCACATTGCTTAGAGCTTTGCAGACATATACGGACCAGGAGGACACGCCAAGGTGAGCCATACCCGCCCTCGGCCAGGGTCAAGCTCACGTTCACATAGATTATTTGGGACAGCAGCATCTTTGCTGACGACCTTGAATAACCCGCTCAACGTCACTTTACTCACGAGTCAGATCTTGTCGGCTCCAGCAATATGGCTGCGACCGGAGGGAGTACGGACATGCATGAGGTGTTTGAGCGTCTTCCACAACGCTTCTCAAGCCTTGATCAAGCACGAACAGGCTACCAAAGACAAGCTGCTAAATGAAGACTTCACCAGACTCCCATTAGAGAAAATTTTGCCTAAGGATGATTGGGTCAAGGCCGCGATTAGCGGCGCTGATGAGCACTCGCCACGATGGAGGCACTTACTGACGATAGCTGGCTTGCTTCTGGGATTCGGCCGCCCTGAGGAAGAGAACCTGAGTCGTAGCATGCGCAGCACTATAGAGCGAGCTCTGGTGACAGCCACGAATCTTGCCTTGGAAGAGACGCTGGAAGACGATGAGCTTGGAACGGCCACTATCACACTTGTGCTGAATCATTGCTTTCCCTATCTTCCGGATCACGAGCGTGCGGACCTGAGTTATGATATGCTGTTGCCGATCCTGACGAGGTCGACACTTCACTCGCGAGAAGGCTTACAGTCCGCTTACTTCCTCGGTGCTCTAGACCGAGATATCACCCTTGTTCGAGGCCGGCTTTGTTGGAGTGAGCAATCAAGCTCGTATCAGCAAATTCAGGCAATGCTATCAAGTCCGCTGGTAGCATCTTTGGGACCTCTGGCTAGATTGATAGGACATGCTGTGGAGCAAGCCAAGGAGTCGTCGTTAGTCACTACGGTGCTAGACGACCTCGAAGCCTTTAGTCGAACACTCCATACACAATGGAGGCAAAACAAATTATCCGGTGTCGAAGTTTCGGAGCAGCAGCAACACCTCGACGAGCGCACACTCAACATCACCACGCCGACTTTGTGGAAGGTGCTACAGCCAATCATGTTCGCCAGCGTCGTCATTCTACGGAGCGCACTTGGTCGCCTCCTCAGTGATACTTCGCTTGCATGTGACGCTACAGCACCTGTCATTGCAAAGCAATCCTTGTACATTCTACGCAGTCTGTACTTCATCACAACACGACAAGGATCAGCATCGTTCTCGCAGTACAACTTTGTGTCATACGCAGCCATGGACGTGCTTTGTGCTTACCCATTGGAAGCACAATCGTTCTTGCGGGACATACGCCCAGCACATGTCGGCACGGTCTCAGAACACCCGCTTGACAGGAATCTCGACCTGTTCTTCCTCAACACCGCAGAACACTTTACGCTGAACCTCGCGCCTCAAGTGAGCGAGGAGCTCTTGTTACCAACGGTGGCATGCTACCTTGCTGCCGGAGGGAAAGGGCCGCTACTTCCCATCTTCGAAGCAGCGCATAGTGTCACATTGGCTGTATTCTCTGCGCCGCAGAATGCTGAAGCCACGGTCAAGAACCTGCCGCTATACGTGGACTCGTTGTTCAAGGTCTTTCCCTTGAATCTGTCAGCTCGGCAGTTCCGCTTGGCTTTCAAGACGTTGTTGAAGCTAACGTCTCCTCCTTCGCCGCTGTCGCTCTCGCAGCCACTGATGCCAGCAACCTTACTCGAATTACTCTACGAGCGTGCGCAGAACAGCTCGACCACCACGATTCCGATCCATTCAGGTGCGGCCGAGGCTGCGATCGAAACCCCTGTGCCTCTCTCGGAGCAAGCAGTGTTGACACTGACTGTACTCGACGGGTTGACGCAGGTGCCATTGGATCTATTAGACGAGTGGCTACCCATCAACGCGGAAATGATTCACGCTATCGAAGACTACAGTATGCGCGAGCACTGTAAACAACACTTGTGGCAGATCCTTACTGGAGGCGAGCTTGACCCAGAGCGAGGCAGGATCGCTCATGCTTGGTGGTCCACTTCAGGCGGGAGAGAATGGTTACTAGAAGGATCCAGCGAGCCTGCGTTGATGAGCGGTGGTATTGGAGGCGAGACAAGTAAATTGTAGTGTTAGATTGATACCCACATTGAATAGCAATTCAAGAAGAGACTCGAGGCAGAACCAGAATCTGCCCCATCTTTGTAGAGCAAGGTATACACTAAGCACTAGATCAATCCAATCGCATTTAGAGACTGAATCGTCTCTGGCGGTCCTAAAGGCTCACTAGAATCCATAGCTTCTCCCCTCGTGCTACAGGAATACCCAAAGTCGCGTACCGGACTCGCCTCACCTCACTCTGTCCGATGGACGTATGGGAAATCCGCGCATATCCCTGAGCCGAAGATCAGTCATGCCTCGCTCGGACCCAGCCCAGCCTGTCTGACAAAAGCCTGCAGCTCTCTCTCATCCCTTCTCAGCTCCTGCCCCATCGCCGCTAGCTCATGGACATAATGCTCTTCATTCTGGACGTGCGAAATACTCTCATTCCACGCTTGCAAACTAACTTGCCATGCTTTGACATCGTTGATATGGCACGCCCATTCGATGAGCAGAGCTTCGTAAGCTTGGCTCTGTCGTGCGTGACTGCTGCGTAGCACGTCTGACGATGGGTAGGGGCACATGGCAGGTGGCCTGGGCCTGACTTTGATGTGGTCGCAAAGGGTGGTGCTACGTTGCATGAGTTGCGAAGAGCGGGATCTGATATGATAGCCATTCGAGATAAGAAGCGGTATACGGTCCTTTTGAACCAGGAGGAATGTGGCTTCGCTGGATGACGGAAGACAACCTCGAGCTTGTATAGGACTAATCGCTTCATCGTCGCTGTTTGAGAGCGCATTTGATCCGTCACACCTTGGGGTATGATCGATAGTGGATGTAAGTCCATCCATGTTTCGAGGCCCTGGGTATTTGTCAAGCTCGGGGTAAAGGTGACTCCACTGGCAGCGGAAGCAACCTGGCTTATCATTGCCATGTCGGCATTTGCTCAAAAGAGTGTCACTCACCATGAGAGCGTGCTGTGTCGGGTGATGTCGTAAGATCATAATCCGAGATGGGAGCAATTTTTGATCAGTCTACGGCGCCGAGTTGACATGGTGAATAGCAGGACTTCATACTCTGCAGTATGCAATGCTTGGATTGAGGCCATGGGGCCTGTTCACGACTGACTTGCGCCACACTGAAGTGATATTGAACGACATGGCTTGTCGCTTCCTCAGGTCACATCGACAGCCGGCCGGCTGCGACTACGATGGTCAAGCCGTCTTCTGTCCTGCCCTTCATCGTCCCACTCCTCCCCTTCGACACTCTCTTCTCGACTCGGCGGCGCCTCCAATCGTTTTGGCCCGCGACTCTGACTCCTCCCTCGCTCGTCAGCCGGTAAATATCCGATCCTCCTAGTCTCGACCACATCCTCCCAAACGTCATTTCCCTGAGCTCTGTCCTCGCGCTCTTCCCTCTCCCTCGCCCTCCGATCCTCTTCGCGCCTTCTTTTCGCTTTCGCCTTCTCGAACTGCCGCTTCTTCTCGCGTATCCTGTCTTCCTCGCGCTCGATCTGTTCCTTTTCACGCTTCTTCACCCACTGGTTGAAGACTTCGGCGACTATGCCCACGAATGCCACGCCAAGCGCTACTTTGCCCGCACTCTGCCATTTCGAGCGCGATTTCTCTGAAGTGTAAGAGGAGTGTCTGCGGTCTGGGCGAGGACGTGGGTAGCTCCGCTCTGTGTACTCGGTGAATGGTGGTGACTCCTCTGAGCGAGCGCGACGTCGTCGTCGAGTGCCGCGCTGAGAATTGACAAGAGTGCTGTCGTCGCTGTCGTAGTAGTCTACCGAGCGGTGTGTGCGAGCCATGGTCGTCGTGACGTCTGCTGGAAAGTGAATGAGAATGGCTGGAGAGAATTACCTACGCTGCGGTGTGTTGTATGCCATGCAGGCTATACCCTGTCGTTCTTCCAGGTTGCACAGTTGTCTTGCGAAACTGCTCTACGTCACCGTGGTCACTTCGTGAGGCACATGCCGACCAGGGTCGTCCTTTGTGATTGGGGCTTGATCTCGGGACGCTAGAGGAAGTGGCCTTTCCAGATCGCAGTTTATTCGTCTCCACTTTCATCTCTCGGCTGTGGCCTGGTATAGACATTGACGACGAATCCCTCGTGTTCCGCACAGAATCAGATACAGTCGAATTTTCATGTAGCCATGATTTGCCGATACAGCTGCGCATAGTCCTTACCAACGCAACGACAACATCTCCCATGATCATGATGTCCAAGGCATTAGGGCGACATCATTGGGACAGAGCTGATAGCAGGATAGCGGCAAGGCTTCGAGTACCATGTCAAGCACAGGAATAGCAGGCTGGATATACTGGCTACAGAGGTCTTTCTGCGCGCTTCAAGGGGTGATCCAATAATGTAGGCAGGCTTGCAGCACAACAGCTGCCTCTGTCGCCCGAGCCATCTCGTTACCAAGCTTCTCGACTGTTACCACTGCGCTCCCGTTCGTGATTACAGCGTCCACTTCAAGGTGTGGGTGCAGCGAACACGGGAGATGAAGGTGTGTGTTGCGGCCAAGGGCTGCTTGTGTGTTCAGGCTTGGGAACAAGTGCGAGGAGTGCGGCTATGGCCTTGCTTAGACCTTGTTCACTTGAAGCTCAGGTCGTCGCAGCGTCCTTGTTGAATCAGCAAAAGATATCTTCTTCTCCAAGCACAGCCTAGCGACCATGATATGATGAAAAAAGTGGGAGAAGCTGAAGCAATGCCACTTGGAATTGAACCAAGGATTTCGCAAGCACCGAAGTGCACAAAGCCACCAACCGGAACCGGTGGTGCGACGTGTTAACCATGTCGAGGCATGAGCGTCTCATACACCGCCGAAGCGAAGGAGAACACAAAGGCCATGACCAAGGACTTACACCATGGCAAAGCAACATTTTCTCTTTGTTGTTCTCTAGAACAAGATGTTTGTTTCAAGTCAAGCTTGCGAGCCGGCGCCGAGTTTTGGGATTTCGATAGTGGCCCGTGCCATCCTGGCTCACTTGCATGGATACTCGTTGGCAAATAGTCGTCCCACGACTTTTGCGACCAGATATCAAGCGGAAGCGGTTGCAGGGTCAAACTTTGCGGTAGAGATGAGTACAGGGTCCGTGCCGGCGTAGTTCGTGGACTGGCTCGATTGCCCTTGCCGCCTGCCGACCGAGAGACCTTTTGTTTGCTATTTCCCTTGTTGCACTAACTAACTCGAGCCGTCGACTGCCGGCAGCATGCAGCATGTCTATACGTCTGCGACTTGCGTAATGCCAAGACTGCTCAATCGTGAAGCTCACGAAAGAGCGATCCGCGTTGCCTCTTTTCGGCTTCATTCTGGCGCACGAGAGGCATTCTTGAACGTAGCCATTGCCGTAGCTGTTGCAACTGGGTTCAATTCAGGTAGTACTACTCGTCCGCTATAAGCTATACTCAAGCTCAGTGGCGTTGAAAGCCGCAGCGGAAGGGGAGTATTGTACATTCTTAATGCTAAGAAGCATTGTACAGACCACTCTGCAACTTCTACTTTCCACAGTTGGAGTCTTTGCTTCTCTGAAGAGGGACTTCCGCGCCCTCTGGTCCGTCTCGTCATGGTATCGGACCAAGGAGCCCGCCGGGAGACTACCAAGTAGAGGCGTCATGTCCTTTGGGTCACTTGATGCGTCGAGAGTAGACGGCCTTGGCCGGTGCTGAGGCGATCTGGACGCAGCTCCCAGCATAAACTGTGCACAAGTCTCCCACAGCCTCCCCATCTAGCCTAATCAAAGCCAATAATGAATCGCGTCAACTGCACAAACTGTTTTCAATCAATTTATTCTCTTGGCAGGACGGCCAATCCCGCACGTCATCAAGAGCCTCAAGTGGAGAGGATCACATGCCTACTGAGCTTCAGTTGACTAATCAAACGGCCGAAAGGCCTGCTGCCGGCGATAGTGAGGCCTTGACTGGCCATGGAGCACGCCGCAACTAGCCTAAGGAGAGCCATGCGAGGGCGATGAGGGTAATAATAATGGTCCAACAGGTTAGCTGAGTACATTCGTGAGAACAGGGCTTATGCGCTATGTCATAGAGAATACGTAGGTATTGCTCTTGAGCCAGCAAGTCATCATTTCTCGTCCGGACGACTTGATGCATACCTCTTCTTGTAGAGCGCAATAAGTACTAGCATCCCCGTTAGATTGATCAATCACAACATCATCGTTTTGAAGTGCTGTACTATGATGAGTGAAAATGTTGCGGTGAAACAGAAGTTATGCAAGCATACTCAATTAGAGGCTGAGGTCTGGGGTCTGGGGTCTGGGGTCCGGATAACCTAGGTCGCGGTTGTCGCGGTGGCAGAACCATGTAGAACCATGGGTCATATTGGTTCGACAGCACCGATGGTGTTCTTGGCCGTCGGTAATTGCGGCAAAGCTGTGCGGTTCCGTCTGCATGTCTTATCCACGGGATTTGCCGCATTGTCGCCGTGCGAGACGCGTTGTTGATATTAGTTCACGCTGCGTCCATTCGACGTTCACCACGTTCCATGTTCCTCAGAGCATAGCCACCGCAAAGGATCTTGTTCCAACCAGCAGTATGGACACTATCGAGGAGCAGCAGCTATCAAGCCCTATCTACAATGGCCCAGCATATTGGAACGCAAACTTCATCGAATGGGGCGACACACTGAACTGCTTGCGCGTCACGTCTGCAGAGCGTTCGATGTTGGAGCAGATAATCAGAAGTAGCAGCCCCTCTCTGTCAAGTAGTAGTGACCAGACTCCGCCGCCAGCATCACCTCGGGAGTCTCGAACAGCAAGCGACAAGCATGACAAGATACTGCAGCCACGACAATCGCAGCAGCATAAAGTCTCGAAGCAGAAGCAGCGAAGTGTTGATCGAACGAGATGGAACCGAAGCAAGGCGACCACCAAGTCCGTCATCTTTCACGATAACCTCTTGGCTTATGAGTCTCGTCAACCAGTCGACCGTCAAGACCCCTGGTCTGGGTCTTGGGAGGACATGACGCCGCCAAACGAGAGTGATCCGCTATCTGTCAACCCTACATGTCTTGTAACGGCGGCTATGCCGCCTCAACTTCCAGAACGCATCGAGCACGACATCATGTTCGACCTTCTGATGACAGATTCAGTCAACGAGTCGTTGGACTGGCCCTCCTCCTATGTCTGGTCACCTTGGTCGTGAAGCCAACGATAGTCATAGCAGATAGTGATTATCTTTTGCGATTTCATTACGGCGAAATGTTCTGACACCGGAGTGCATCGACCCACACCAGAACGCCTACTCCCTGTTGGATTGGGAGGAAACACTCGTCGAATGACAATCATGCCATGTGGAAGCTGTACATGAGGACTCTTCGAAGAATGAGGAACCCGAATGTGTCGATATTTCAAGCAGACCTTGCTCCTGCAAGATCGACAGACATTCCTGCAACCAACATGCCTTTGCTAGAACGGATTCGCGAAAAAGAGTCAACTCTGCATCCTCCAAGTGGCGATGCCACAAAGAAAGAGGCACTGCTGGCTGCCCTCAACACCTCGGAGAATAAAGCACATTACGAAGTATGCTGCCAGATCGCAGCAGATCGAGCACGCAGGGTCGTCCTGCCAATCTATTACGAACGGCGGAAAGAGTGGGTCTCTTCTGCTTGCAGGCAGCATTTGCTGCAGAGACTAATCGAGTCTGCTCCGCCAGGAGGCTGGAGAATCCACTCTGCCATAATCATGGCACTTGGGAACCTTAGTGACTTTTTGGGTGCAGGCCGAAGAGTCGCGGCATATGATATTGTTCTTCAGCTGGTGGTCTTCCTGGATATCGTAAGCCGCCTCCGTCTTAAGACTGGAAAGGACATCGTAGTCTATGCTCAGGATCCCAAATTTGACATCGTGGACAGCGCTGTCCTCACTGTCTTTGGCGTATCAGTTCTTCGAGCACCAGAAGCCGAGATCAAGATACAAAATGGCTGGTTCCTCTTTGCGCCCTTCTTCGGACACGAATTCACACTGTTAGGACGTGAGCAAGCTTTGAGACCTTCCCTCGTCGTCGGACTGCCCGTGCGGGACCTCTTAAAGAATAGCCGCGAGTGGACGAAAGCAGCCGTGAAACGAAACCAGATTTGCACATCGCGTCGAAACACACGACGATATCTCCCCGCACGTTTGGCAAACCTGATCTATATGAGCATAATCAAAAGCAAGTATGAGATATTCCCATTGTGTGACGTCTATCACAGCCATCATCTGGACATGAACGCTGTCGGTCCATCGGATAAGTCAGATAAAGACTTTGAAGCTGCTCGATCGGGGACATCGGAGGAAGACGGAGCTGGAGCGAACGAAAATGACGAGGCCGCGGTCGATGACCCTGACCTTGAGCTGACGTCAGCACTCCTGCCAGCCTGCGAGTTCAGTCGAGAAGGTCGCCTGGCTAAGTGGAAACGAGGGGAAGGCTTGCGACCGGAGAACCTGGACACCTTACGTGTCTGGTGCGAAAAGGACACGATGAACGAGAAGCAATTAGCACGCGCGGCTACTTCTCGAGAGAGGGTGGGCGTACATGCCAACAACCTGTTGCGGCCTCGAATGAAGTCGCACAGCAGTCTGAGAGAGTTCGAAGAGTCCGTTTGGCGGGGGCAGGGAGGAATCTCAAGCGAGAGCATGTCAGAGATATAATAACTGCCTTCATAGTTCGAACCTGATCCGCAAAGAAGTCCTGCCCTTTGCGCCATTCAATTGCGCTGTTCTCGTTGTGCATGGCATGAATTAATCCTCCATATTCGCCAGCTTCTTGGTATCTACACCGCTCACTCGGCTATGAGGAAAGAGACTATGAACACAGCGAACTCTGGAACAAAACTTTCGGGATGCTTGTCTGACAACGGCTCCGTCCGAAGTGTGCTTTCCGGGTCGCGCAAAGTCCTCTGTTACCCCAAGGGGAAGTAAGACTAACAGTATCCCTCAATACGAGCTCCACTTAATGCCCATGGGGCATGAGGCATGCGGGGGGATATCGGCTGTATTGATGCCTGAGGCTCGCATCTGTGTACCTATCCTCTCAGCTTTCGTAGAACACTTTCAATCGAGTACATCGATATTGCATCAACTGCTCCTGCGTTACAAAGCTCAGTGACCAATGCATCGGTGTCCTTACTCGGGCTGACTTCCTCGGCTGTAGCATTAGACACGAACAGAGGTCCTCCTGGGAACGCTATGGTACTGCTTCGGTAAACGGTAGCCTGACCACTAAGTTAGTCAATGGTTGTCAAGACGCCGGACACACTTGAAATGAGCCCCTCCGAGTGATACGCTAGCGAAGTCGAGTTCCGGTATACATGGAGCTTGCAGCTCGGCCGCCCACTCCTGCGTTATAAAGAGCCCCCCCCCAGAATAGTAGCTCCACATGGCTGGCATAGCGTGCTATTGGGGTTAGAACAGCCTCTTACTTCGTCCAGAGTAGCAAATGCAGAACCTACGTCAGCAACGTGGCCAGCGTCAAGACGCTCGTGATCTGGCGGGACGATCATACTAATCCATTGTCAAGAGCAGCGGCGATCTGCGTCAGTCAGTAAAGGTTTCCAGCTCCATCTCACGCTCATCGGCCCCGTACAGGGAGGATGTCACTGGCTGCAGTGAGCTCTCAGTACATAGGTAGGACTGCAAATCATTTGTTGGCGCTGTCGTATGCTGCTTGATATGCCAGTAGCTTAGACGAATCAGCTTCATGAGGAAATGAAGCGTCGTCACTGTCGCTGCAGCATTTCCCGGGCTGTCTGTGGTGTGCAGCAGAGATACTGGTATGCCGTTTCTACATAGACATTGGCACGACTGTGATGCCGGTGATGCCGGTCAGATTATTATCGATGGAGCGCTGGCGGATAACAGTACCTGGATCATACGAGCTCACATTGCTTGAAGACATGTAGAACACATCGCCGCTGGGCATTTTCATGTGCTATCGAGTGCAGCACTGGCGGATGGGACAGCGTCGGGCGATATGTGCTTCCCCTTCCTCATGGTACGTCTGTGAATGCGTTCGTGGCTGCGCAAGTGAACATGATTATGCATTCGGCCAACGCCGTTGCTACAGGCTTATTGCAAATCCATCATTCTCGAGCCCTCTCACCGTTGCTTCGATGCATGGCCATTATGCCATCCGGCACTCATCCTGTGCCCTTTGGGATATCATTTCTACAACGGCACCCCATCCATAAGACCACACACTGCGCTCAATATGTACAGTGAATTAAGCTCAAAGAAATTCGTTCAAATCGTGTAGTAGCACAGTTCTATAGCAGGAAGGCCATCGCCGTGCCAACCATGGCGGCAATGGACAGCACTGTCGTCGATGGGCCTAATACCGAGGCGCCAGCTGTCAAGGCTTCTGTAGTGAAGACCAGGTTGAAGCCTAGATTGGTGCTGTTGTAGCAGTTCTGGGGTGTTACTGGCTCGACATCTTCCGGCTCCGTGAGAGTGACATCCACGCACTAAGGGTTAGGTCAGCGAGTGGACATTGGTCAGAAGATTGGAGCACACATACGCTGTACAGAGCGGCGCCATGTTGTGCCGTCTCCACAACCTGGATTGTGATGTTGTCTCCTACTGCAAGTGATAGATTGGCTGGCATTCGCACCTGCGGCAGACAGAACTGGCCTGCATACTCGCTGTTATCGGGTCCTGTCACTTGGAAGACTGGAACCACTGGATGTGAATAGTTCGGTGGTGCCAGCATTCCTTGCTCTTGTATCCCGATGTTCACATAAAACAAAGCTTTCAGGTGTCCAGGGAACCACCCCGGCTGAACTGATAGTGCTCCTCCGCCGTATGGCCATTTCGTGCGGTTCTGGGTCAAGGGCATGCCACCGCCTAGTGTTACCGTTAGTACGATTCCACGCAGTCACTACTGATAGCTACTCACATGGGTACATCCACTGCATGCCGTACGGAAAAGCATGCGTGCCATTCTCGTAGGTGTCTATCCCTATAGTGTCCGGGTTGTTCTGCGGTAACGTGCCGTTCGTCATGAGATTGTCTCCTCTCCATCCCGGATATGTGATGACTGTGTGTGCTTTCACTGAACTCAACACTCCCAACACCACCACCAAAATCATTGTCACGACGTTGGCCATCGCGCCGCCGTCACGCCCTCCTCTTGCGCCAAGGTCGCGTCCAGCTCGGCAGGATAAGCTGGACGGCTACGGTGAGAGGCCTCGTCCGGTAGGTATCAGTGGATACTGTTGTTTGATCGGCGAAGGAGTATGTATGTGCGAGAATCTGGACGCAAAGAACAGATGAGAACGTACCGAGCGGTTGCCCTGGATGGCATACAGGCGACATGGTCACCTGAAAGGGAACCTCTAGCGCCACGACTATTGCGCTCCAAGTGCCTGCTTGCTGACCGTGCTTGGCGCATATCTGAGCAACGAGAGGCTGCTGCTTGGGCTGTCTAGAAACGGGATGGGCTTGCAGAGTGCGTGATGAGAATAGCTTCTAGGCCGTGTGATGTGCACGACCTGCGAAGCAACCAAGGCGAACGAAGGATTAGGCGCCCGCTGGAAGTGTGGAGTTTCGGCAGAAGTTCTCCTCACGCCAGCACGTGAAGTCAGCACGCAGGGCTACGAGCCAATCACAGCTGCTGCTATCTACATGTACGTCTACGAAGTCAGCGGAGGATGCCAACATGTTTCCGTGAACCATATTGCGGTATGCAAAGCAGTCCATGTCTCTCGATTCGTTGACGTTATTGGAGATAGTATTCTGCGGCTGCACTGTCTCGTGCATCATGAGAAAATTGTCCAGAACCCACTGTTCTGCAATGCCCAGCTCGGAACACATACATATGAAGTCTCGGAAGCGTTGTGAGCAGGATATCATGCCAGGACGCAAGAATGACATCCAAGCGGCACATCATGCTGACCACGCAGCGTTGGAAAGGTGAGACGATCAGACTTGCACTCGTAATCACTTGGCATGTTTGCGCAAGTTGGGGCATAACTGCCGTGACTGCGAAGGGCAACAGGCCACCATTATTGCACCCAATGCTAACGGCCACGCACACGTCGTGGCTTGATGCCCTCAGGAATTTCCACGATCGCTTTTTACTGCTGATGCACCCGGTAAGACTACTATACCAAGGACTTTCACATGTTCCTGTATGTTTGCCAACCTATCTTTGGCACATGTAGAAACACTTTGAGCCACTCCGGCGCCACCGTCTTACAGAACGACCAAACAGGTCAGGCCATGGCAAAAGAGAATATCCGGACAATCGTAGCGATCCCTCAGGTCTGCGCCCTCTTCCATGCGACTCGACCACGATCTTGTGCTATTCCATGCAGGGCGTTCATCGTTGTGTTGACATCCGGTGTCGTCTCTTGGGCATGGTGCGGATGGGCGGCAACACACGAAAGCTTTTCACCCATGCCGAAGTCATATGTTGAAACTGGTGAGATATGGGTCCAGTCCCTTGCGATATTCTTCGTCGGGGTGTCCTCGAGCCTCCATATGTATGTATACACCGAGGCAGAGCAGAAGTCACTCGTGTCGGTGTAGAGTCTGTCGACAGGCGCAAGTCAATTCACGCAGACACATCCATGGTCGTGCGCGCGGCGTACGCATCGTCGCGGATCAGGCGCGTGATAGTGTTGCCGAGAATGTCTTCAACGACTGTTGCGGAGTGAAGGTGAAAGAACGTGTAAAACATGCTGTATGGTTGCCGAATGATGTTCTGCGAACAAGCTCGGGTCAGTGCACGAGAGGAAGTTGCCGAAGTTCAGCAGGAGCAACCAAGCGCGCGAACACCTCTTCATGCTTCATGCTTCACCTTCGGAATAATCATGATCGTCAACAATCTTCTTGCGCGATGATGACTGTCCTGTACGTAATGTTACACCTGCTGCTCGGTAGAGCTGACCGGCCGGCAAATCAAGCCTGAAGTGGTGCGCTCAGATGTACAGATGGGCGCGTGGGTTACCCAAGGATACGGTTCCCACGCCTGTTCTACTTTCACCCATGTCAAAGCTGCATCTAAGAACTTACGACTGCCCGCTTCCTCAAGACCAAGGTCAACGCTGTCGGCCTGTGGCAAGTACGTACTCGGCTGGCTGGCTTGGGCTTCAGACTCCAGTCTATGAACATCTGCCGTGAGCTCTCCTCACCCCTGGCCAGTGACAGCTGCAGAATGACTGCTTCGACCCATTGAGGGTCAGTCGTCCTTTGGTTTGCATTGCTGAAACGAACTGCTCCGACGCTTGCCTCGTCTGGAGATTGTCTCTCCACGTTCTTCAGTGACGACAAGCCCTTTCATCCAGAGTGGTAGCGCGCATCGCGGTGGTGCCGTCGGTGTTTGCACTGTACCTCATGCAGCACACAACCCTCGGACAATTCCCATCCCCCTCCCCTGCTGCTAACCTGGTCGTGTGCATCGACTCAAATCCATGAGCCACCGACTGTTGTGCAACCTTCCAGCCTTGACCCATCTCTTCCCGCCACGATGCTTATTTGGCGGGGCGCCAGTTCTTGTTATTAGTTCCTGCTATTTTGCTGCTAACTGCAAGTTGTCTTGGTCGAGCTTGAAATACTTACAAAATTGACATGCCTTAGGTCTCTGCTCCTTCACGGCCTATGCCTCCTGCTGGCAGGTTCTATTTCTACGATTGCGTGCCTCAAAGCCGCTGGTTAGCAACTACACCAGCTCCATAGAGGGGCGAGCACTATACTGCGCCTCATCTGCTGCCGAGAATCTACCAACATCGACTATACCAACACTGCAGTTGCTTCCAACTTACAGCTGTATCTGTCTCTTACTCCCATCATGCCCGCGCCCGTGGACCGATCGAACAATACGACACCGATTGAGGATGCTCCAGCTTACGAGCGTGCCACTGCTCAGCCTCCATGGGAGCAACGTTCCGTTGCCCAGGTCTCATACATGAGATCATCTTCACCACCGTTGACTCAAGCTGAACGACACGACCTATCTTCATTGTGGGCACCCCGAGGTGCTGCCAGTTCTGAACGTCCTGGTGTGCTCACCGCCTCAGAACGGCAGGATTATCTCGACAATGGCCAAGCTATCGAAGGCACGAATGATTTGAGCAGAACGCCTTCCCTGGCAGAACCACCATATACTGCCGGTTATCCACCACTTCATCATACACCATATAACATGCCGACTAGGATACCTCCAGCTCCCAAATCGGCACCTCACATACCAAGAGTCGCAAGGGCACCGCCTTCCCCGCCTGATAGCGCTGGCGTCTCAAGATCATCCACGACATCATCAGTCAACATGTCCAAGACATACGAGACCCCGCCGATGCCGCCTCCTCAACCGCTTGTGACCGCAATGCCTGGAACGATGTCGGCCAGGGAAAGAGCTCCATCGCGTGGGCGCCTCGGGCCACATGAATGCTCCCGTGGCGATAAGGTGCAAGCGCAGCATACTGAGTCGGAGCCTCCTTCACTCGGGAAGCGTTTCAAGCTCCGCGTCAAAGACATGTTCAAGCGTGATCCAGTGGACGAAAGGGACTTTATCCGTATTGGCGAAAAGCACTGGACTGAAGAGTAGGAATGGCAGTGACATCGTTCTTGAGGCGATTGCACTTGCACAGGATTGGAGATGAGCACTAACTCGGACTCCATCCGATAAGTAGGTCGCATGACCTGGATCTTGACGGGTTGATGGAATGACTAGATTGCGATTGGCGTTGGCGTTGGAAAGGCGTTGGGTTGGTGCTGGCAGCGGTTGTTGAACAGTCTGAACTCATACTGCCGGCTCATGATTCTTACAATAATACCGCTGACGAATCTCCTTGGTTGCGTTCGACGTGTAGAGTTAGGATACCCCCCATGGCGTGCAGAGTCTTATGACTTGGTGCTCGTTTACCTTATACGATTCGCCACTGACAGCTCACGACTCAATTATAGTATTGCTTGCGAAGCAGGACCCCGTTTTGGACCGAATTGTTTCCCTTGAGGCATTGACTATGACCTGTAAAACATTGTTGTTGGTATGCTGCCCCAGAGACCACCAAGATACCGCATATAGCTCCATCACGGTACTGAAAATCGATGGTCAATCTTGAGGGCATAGCTCTGGCAACCAGTGTTGCGTGCTTGGACTGGGGACGAGACCATCACGGTATAGAGGATCGGGACATCACGCTGTCCAGAGCAAACATGATCGCATTTTCGTGCACATTTTCTCGGTACATGTCCCAGAACCATTGATATGCCGATACTCCTGTCTTCCTGATTCTGCAGGTCACAACCTGGGGACGGCATACTTCGCAAAGCCATTTTCGACAACCATGCCCGCCAAGCCGACATCCACACATCGCTCGTACGACTCCTATGAAAGTACCGGCGCAGTACAACAAGGCTCAGCATGTGTCTCGCCCAGCAACATACCCAGTACCGTCATCAATTCACCACGCGCCCTCCACAGTGATGCGGAGATATCATGCAGAAACAGCTCAGTGTTCTCGGAATACCATGCCGGGTTCCGCATCTTGCAACCAACCTCACACAACTTCAGAAGCACAGGCGTAACCTTCCTCGACGCCAAAGCCGCCTCTCACGCCATCCTCTGCTCCATCGCCATAGGCCAGAGCTTTCAGTATGGGTATCTGCTGGGTCCGGAAGCTCAAGACGGGCACTGGCTTGTTTTGAGTCTGTGGCTGTGACTACCCTTCGCTTCGGATAGCGCGCAGTGGTTCACGCACAGATTGCTAGGCAGTGTCGATCAATGATCGAAAGAGCCAACGTTCCGACACTGACTCGCCATATCTGTTGGAGAAAATTAGCCCTCCCGTCTTCGGTCCTTTCCATAGTGCCAAGTAGAGCAGTGCTTCTCGACCGAACGTGGCAGCCAAGCTAGCGCTTCCGAAGCTGACACGAACATCAGCAACGGCGCTCTCTCTTGGTATTGTATAGCATATTCGGGGCGCTTTGCTCAACCGACCACGAATGGGCTTTGATAGGAGGACGACACGTTCCATGTGAAGTGTTGGCCACTGAATATAGGTCAACTCCACGGCGTAGGCAAAACTTCACTGCCAGGCAAAGCTCCCAAGTTCATCTTCTCCTCAACAAGCTTCCTCTTCGACTCTCTCGCAGCACCCTTGGAACTTGTCCTCTTGTCTATCTTCGCTCGCTGCTTCTTCTTCGCTCGTGCCTTTTCCGAGTCCTCCAGCTCCTCTTTCCTGAGCTTCTCATCGATTGCATCTTGCTGCTGTTGTGACAGTGTCCATGGGTTCGACAGGACGCTCTTCTTCCAGTCTGCTGCTTTTTGCCAATGCACCACTTCCTCATTGGTGTCTTTCACCATAGCTACAAGCTTCAGGCTAAGCTGCCTATTCCCCCGAAATGTGGTAATGGTGCCTTGAACTCTGATCAGGGCGCCCAGCTCGATCGGCTTCTTGTTAATGTAAACTGTTGCAGTGCCCATATCTATCAGGACATCCACATTATCAACGAGAGTATTAGAGGTATACTCTACATCGTCTCCGGCAGCACGTATACGTCTCTCTATCTTCACCTCGATATTGGCGCCGCTGCTGTCATCGAGAGTGAGGATAGTCCATTTGCCACCAGGGACGACGTCGATCTGTCCTACCAGGCCGACAAGACGCACGTATTTTATGGGATTGTTGAGATAGAAAAATATGTCTTGTCCTGTACATTACCTGTCAGTGATTGCAGTGCTCATGTCAATGCTGAACGACCTTCAAAACCCGCTTCTTCACTCAGCGCGTACACGTCCGCGGCGGTCAGCTTGTTCCACACGAACCATGACGGCGATGCGTCGAAGAATCTTCTATGATATATTTCATGCCGCGGGGCGTTCCGAATGTTGTTCATGTCATCTTCATAAACGTTGATGTCGATATTGATGTCAACAAAAGAAGAGGTCAGTTCGCATGTGTGATCTTGTCCCGCACTGCTAAAAAGCGCGGAAGGAACGCGTCCGGGACGCGTCCAACTGGAAGGCGCTGCTTACCGCTTCGAGGAAAGTACGACCAACACCTCTGACTTCATCACAAATATCGTCTTGATTACCCATACATTACCAGAACACTACCACAAAGATGCCGAAACGCACCCGTGACGCAGAAGAAGATATCACTGTTGACGATGCCCCAACGGACATCAACCCGTACTTCGTCCTCGACCTCGAACCAGAAGCGAATCAAGATGAGGTCAAGCGTGCATATCGCAGGGCCGCGCTGAAGCACCATCCCGACAAGGCCGCTCCAGAAGACAAAGATGAAGCGCACACGAAGTTTCAAGAAATTGCCTTCGCATTCGCCATCCTCTCTGACGAGCGTCGCCGGAAGAGATACGACAACACAGGACGGACTGAAGAGAGTCTGGATATCGAGGACGATGACTTTGACTGGACGGCTTTCTTCAGAGAGCAATTCAAGGGCGTAGTGACCGAGGAAAGGATCCAAGACTTCAGCAAGGAGTACAAGGGGAGCGAGGAGGAGCGACAAGCTGTGCTCGAAGCCTACACGAAGCAGAACGGCAAAATGATAAGGCTGTATCAACAGGTCATGTTGAGCGATATGACCGAGGATGAGGAGCGCTTCAGACAGATCATCGATGCTGCTATCGCGGCTGGCGAAGTTGAGGCATTCAAGGCTTACACAGAGGAGACTGACAAGGCAAAGAAGGCGAGGTTAAAAAATGCCCAGAAAATCAAGGATCGCGAGGAGTTGGAGTCAAAGGAGGTGGAGGCTGTGCTCAAGTCAAGGCAGAGCAAGCAAAGCAAGAACAAGACTGCTGATGGTGGAAGTGGGATGGGAGATCTCGCGGCCTTGATTCAGCAGAGACAGGCTGGGCGACAAGAGAACTTCTTGGATCGGCTGGAGCAGAAGTATGCACCAAAGGCTAAGAAGGCCAAGAAGAGTGCGCCAACGGAGGAGCCTCCGGACGAATTGTTCGAGCAGAATCGGGCCGGCAAAAATGCAAAGCGATGAATCGACTTGAACTAGAAATAGCATGAGTTGGCAGGATAGTGAGGCGTCGAGGTGCAATGCTGATGACACCGGGAAGGACATAATGATACCCAACATAGCGATTGACAATGCAGTACTTTGATCTATAGCCGCCTCCTCGAGGTGTTCACCATATAGACCAATCATGCTCAACTGGTCCCTTGGCAGGAACTTCAGGGCTGTTCATGCTGTGAAACACTCTCAGCGACTCTGCAGGACACAAGACTCTGCGTCGGGTCTGTCGTCATGCTCAACTCCACACACTATAACTCCATACACGACAACTCCATGCACAACATGGGCAGCAATCCCAGCGGGACCGAACATGAGCCAGCCTACAGAATATCGTCTTCGCCACCTGTCTGATCAAGAACACTCGATAAGGTTACTGCGGCTGGGAGCAGGAGAAATTGACGATGACATTCATTGCGAAATGGTGCATGTTGACCTAGAGACAGCATCCCGCTACGACGCCATCTCATATGCATGGGCCGACGGGGACATCAAGCTACCCATCTATGTCATCGACACTTATGGCGTCGCAAGATGTGCATGGGCATCCTCAAGCGAAGCCAAAATCATTATCTAAAATGGACGACATGCTTGATGGTTTACTGGATCTTGCGGATTAACTTACGCAAGAAGCTACGCTTCCTCACGGTATGCTGTTCCGGAGTCGCCGTAGCAGTACTCGCTTGTGCTTCAATTCTTGCACTCAGGATAATGGCAAGTTGGGCGACTGATGACGGACTGCTTACAGGCAAGAACCGCGCTTGGGGAGGTGAAAGCGACTTATAGCCTGTTCGGCGCCGACCACAAAGTTGTAATCTAGTAGACGCGGCGCTACACTCGGGAGGGATGTGACACTCACTCCTAACTCAAGAGCAACTTTTTGATCGTGCCCTCATAGCGGCGTTGTTGCTTGCTTGGTACGAAGCCCGCCCGATAACAGGCACAAGATGCGATCCGCCAACTCTCATATGCAAGGGCTGCAATCCATGGCGAGTGAGAAAAAGTCAGATGTGCCATTGCAGTTAGTTTTTCGAGGCCCCCGTGCAAAGTGGTTGCAACGTCCCAAAAGTCGACAGAGATTTCTTTGGCGTTTGGCGGTCGCGAGGCTCGAACCCTTCACGAAAGTGGAAGAGCAGCAGCAGCACAGCACGAACTCGAGCTGCGAATCGACACGACTTCTCAATATATCACTGCGACGCTCCACGAGCGCTGCTGGACACACGCAAGAGACATAGAACTGATGTCTCATCTGCATCAGATGCGGCAGACGACAGCATCGAGTGGAGGCAACGACAGCAGCATCAGCATCAGCATACTCAGACTCAACTTGAGCATATCCTTTGGGTTTTTTTTGGTCTCTGAGGCCAAAGCCATGGAGCCCCCCCCTCTCCCCATGCTACCACAAACGGGTATGTTCCGCAAGCCAGAATCCACCAGCGAGGAATCGGAAGTCTGATATTTGACTTGCCAGGAGCAGAAACCATCAGTTACAGCATCGTGAACGCTACACACAAAGCACATACGCAGCAGTAAAACGGCGACACCGAGTCGCTCCCACTCCAGTTCTCAGTTCCAGCGCGGAAAGCTGCCTCGAGCAGGCCAACGTAAATTGCGCTGCAGACAATGTCCGGCCGGCTACAGGAGCGTCAAAGTGGGAATTCGGGGTGTCCGCAACCTCACCACATCGCCATACTAGCGAAGCCACATATAGTGGAACACTTCATACAAGTTCAAGCAGTTCTGTAGCGGAGACCACGAGCGTCCGAGCAAAGTTCCTTGGGACAGAAGCACGCTCTCGGAAACTTGCATTAAATTGGACACACATAACCCCTCCGGGTCATCTGAGACAACCTTTCCTCTTGCGAAATCGAAAAGCAAACGCTACTATACAATTTAGAGAGAAACATATCTGCAACGCCGCCAAACCAAACCCAAAATGGATCGATCGAGCCCTTACATCATCTCCCGACGCTTAACCCGAAGCTTGGCAAAAGGCGAAGGCAAAACGAGTCCACCACACCAGATATTCGTAGGTCGCTTCATTATCGGCTCAACATCGTAGTTGAGCAGGATATAGGCCAACACCATCTTGAACATGTAGCTGACATAGAAGCGGCCGGGACTATCGCTTCGTTAGCCTTTTCCTAATAATGATATGATCCAAGGTAGTATATCCAAAAAGAGACAAAAAAAACCTCCCCACGTACCATGAATGTGTTCCTCTCCCAAATACAAGATACTCATCTCCCGCAGCATAAGTCATGCCCAATTTCTTCCTGTCCATCTCTTCCTCCAGCGCCAAAATCTGCCTCGAGAATCGGAACGCATCGTATCGGTTCGGCTCGGGGTACAACTCGGCATCATGGTGTCTACTCCAAAGATCCCACGCAAGGAACGTCCCTTGGGGGAAAACTTGCCCCGTCTCAGGATCTCTTAGTCCTTCTTTGGCCACAACTTTCCTCCACCCTGCATGCGCTGTCGTTGTGGAGACCCGCAAGCTCTCTTTGATGGCGGAATCCATATGGTGCAGTTTGCTCATGTTCCGTGGGGTCCATACGCCGTCGAATTCTCGCCGTAGCTCGTCGCGGAGGGTCTCGATGACGTTGTCTTCCGGGGGAGAGCTATAGATGTCCAAGAGGAGGTTCGTCAAGGCGAGCTGCATCGTAGTGCTGGCGATCATGGGGAATGGCATCAGGGAAAGGGCCATGAACTCTGGGTCGAGAGCTTTGGTGTTGTTGTCTTTTGTGGCTTGCAGGATGTGCCAGGTGAAGTAGTCTTCGGGCAAGCGCGCGAGAGCACTTCGATCTTGGCCGGCTGATGCTACGTCCGCGAGTCTTTGGCGGGCAGTGGGAAGGACGTGATTTCGAACGCGATAGTAGTGCCACCTGCTTGGAAGATTGAAGAGGAGTCGGCCGAGGACAGGCTTCAGGAAGCTTGGGAGGAGAGGGGCTACGGCGATGCAGTGTAGGACGTGGTTACCATATCCTCTCAGGTGCGATAAAAGAAGCTGGTTCCGACAAAGTGGCAGGCCGAGTATGAGGCGACTGATAAGTGCGATACTAACGTGCGAGCTGTTGCTGTACAGGTTAATGCTTTTTTGCCTGTCCGTTTCCACGCCCCACGACGTGTCAATGATGTTCTGTACTTCGTCCCAACCTTCAGTTAAGAAGCCAGGCAACCGCTTTGGCAGTCGACGATACATGATCGGGGTATGATAGAACGAGTTTGAGAGACTGGGTATCGGGAAGCTGTGGTCGCCTGTCGTCTCCTTGAGTGCGTCGTCTAGACTCGTTGCATCGCCTGGTCGTTGATTCCACCAGCCATGGTCGTATTTGCTGTACGGAACAATGACATATTGACGGAAGTAATCCGAGAGTACGTAGCTCTGGCCCTTGACCGTGTACTGTATTGATTGATCAGTCAAGACATGGAGAGCTATGGAGAATTCAGTCGCACCTTGCTGTAGCCACGTTGAAGCCAGCTTCTGACGCGTGTAGCCCGCGAGAACACGGTCCAGACTCCCATGCGTGGTCCAATACTGTCCTTACATCAGTAAGTGCTCGTTGTGTCGTGTATGGGGCCGTACCGCGCAATTCCAAGTCTCTTGTCTTGTGAGTAACGTACAAGCCATTGTGTAAGCATCCAGCTCGTGGACGGCAAGACTATCGTCAAGATCAGGCAAGTTGCCCAGTCGCGTGTAACGTCTGAGATCATGTTGGAATCAAAACAGCCGGTGAGAGTAATAGTGTATAGCACAGAATAATTTGGCCAGTTTAAGAATGAATGGCATGATTGTTGCGATTATCAGAGGAAGCACATATGGAATATATGTCAGTCAAGAGGGCGCTCACAGCGGCCGGCGTAGGCTGCAAACAGGTGGCTCGAGCGGGCAAGACTAGACTCGTCTGGTCGGTCGCAAATAACTAAAGGTCGCAACGGCCAAGCATCCTGGCAGCAGGCGCAGTGGTTGGACTAGGCTGTCGTTGCTGAAGGCTCATACAGGCAGCATAGGGCCGCACGCTGGCCAGTAACGTATCGTGTTGGTGTTGCCGATGTCTACTGGTAGTCAGGATTCCAAGCAGAGAAACAAGCCTTTTTTTTTTAATCAGCCTTATAGGCATACGGGTTGCTGACGATTGTGACGCCCAGCTCAACGACCGGATCAAGATTGCACCCAGTCCCGTAGCGAGATCGCCAACCCCAATCACAGCCATGCGTTCGCTTCACAGCCAGCATGGCTCAGCATGGCAGTTCAGTCGCTGCAAGATACGAAGTAGTAGCCGAGCAACAGCCTCTGTAAACGATTTCAGCCGTGATGACTTCACTCGAGACATGTTCATCTTGGTGCGAGACCATGGACAGACAGAGGAGTGGTCAATGGCTGTCCGACTGCACAGCTGAACTGCATGAACAATACGCACAATCAAGCGAAGCTGCTAGCGCTCGCTACTGGGCTGTTGGTGTCCACGAAAGGCGCTCAGTGTCGTGTTTAGTATAATCCGATGGGCTGAGACGAGGTAGAGTAGAAATGGTGCCTGCCAAACTGCTTCGACCGACTGTTGCCAGATTCGTCCATGGTTGGATTCTGCGAGGTTCCTTCTGCTTCACCTCTTTCTGTTCCCGGCCATCTCATTCTTCCTTTCCGAACTTTGAGACGCGAGGCCTCTTGCGGCTGCACTGCCCTATCTCCTAAATCAGACCGTTGCAAGCTCCGGCTTTGGCTTGCACTGACTCATCGTTACGACTCCCGATGTGGCAGCTGAGCGGGCTGTGTTGAGGTTGGTGTAACCTAGAGCCCCGAGATGAGTCGGTCGGACAAGGGCACGTGATATGCAAATGTCTTCGTGATGGAAGGTGAACCATCAACATCGGCATAACAATTTCTCGACCATGCTTTCGTAGCATTTATGGTCGTTCTAGAAGAGATGGCGTCGAGCTCCCGCTGTCCTGGAGTGCACGATCGACGTGCCGTTCAAGGTTGTCCTGTCCTCTTCAATAACGTGCATGCAAAGCAGCAATCCACCCTTGTTCGCTTGCAATCTCCAAACCCTCCATCCATATTGCCGCCATTTCCGCATATCCCAAGTCATTAGGATGCACTACATCAGAAAGGTGCTCCACCGAGATGTGAGACATGTCAACGAGCATGATTTTGGCTCCTCTTTGCTGCCTCAACGCTACAATATCCGGTATAGCAGGGTTGTACTTTGCGATGCGCTCTGAAAATCCAGGATCGCTAGATTGCAGCACTTGCGCGACAATTAGCGTCACGTCAGGAACTTTATCCATGATGGCATCGATAAGGACCTCGAGATGATGTGGCGCGTCCTTCCAAAATTCCGTGATCTCAGAAACGTTCTGATGGATCGAATGATTGGAGATGTCGGAGCCTGGCACACCGTATATCATGTCATTCGTACCGGCATGGAGCAGAACAACATCAGGATGCTCGTTCAAAGTCCCATCAGCACGAAGCATGTCGCCAATATCGTCGATAGCATGCGCGCCAAATCCTTCGTGTTGGTTGTTTTCCATGTCGCCGTTTCGTTGCGAACCCAGAAAGACGGCCTCCTGTCCCGCAGCAGTCAAGGCAGCCATGAGGGGCTGGCGATATCCATTATAGCCGCTACTGCCGACGCCTTTGGTGATAGAATCGCCAAGAGGCAGTATACGGAGTGGTCGCGGCGGCGCCAAAGCGGTATCGTATAGTCGTATCGCTTGGGAGTGAAATGTAGCTGCATGACAGTCAGACGAGTAAGTCAAAGTCTTGAATCACGAAGTCAGTACTAAAGAGTATGATGGTGACGACCAGCATGCTCATGGCAAGCACCCATGGCCGCCGCAAGCACGTCTCCCGCGCCTTTGCGAGCCATGATCCCTGGGGTAAAGGATCTTCGTAGCTGCGAAGCCGCGCAGCCAGGTTGTCATATTCTGCCCAACGAAGGCGCATGATGGTGCGTTGCTGGCGATGCTGATAGAGGATGTCCGCATAGCAAGCTCTGTAATAAGGAAGCACCAGTCACGGAGGGCGCACCAGGATCAAGGGGGAAGCAGTTGCATGGCCTCGAGATGAGTAAGGAGACTTCCGCGAGTATGCAGTCGTGCCGTTTACCGGGTAGCAGGAGCAGAACTAAGCGTTGCATGGTGCCGAGGAACAATAATATGCAACAAGTGGAACGGGTCAAGCTTTGTCGATGTTGTTGTTGCTTGAAGAACGTCGTTGCTTCCGACCGCGCCTTTGGGTCACCGCAGAAGGTGTCATCCTTCCAAGCTCATGACACGAGACGCGGTGACGCACGTACTGTACTCGTCAACCGATTGCTTGTCTGTCGTTGTTCTCTGCTTGCGCTCGCACGGCTACCTCGTTCGTTCGTTCGTTTGTTCGTTCGTGCGTTCGTGCGTTCTAGGTCCGCGGGGAAAGAGGAAGCAGCAAGCCACTGACGATGCGCCTGCTGCAAAGGGGCACACTTCTTTCCGCAAGTCCTGCAGTGGATCGAAGGGGACTACTCCGGGGGTACATAGTTGCTACACAGCGATCTTGTCCAGACCACGACCGTTCGTGAGACGACTTTTGTGGTCACTTGAGAGAAACGGTGTTTCAGCGCCCAACAGATCGTCGAGCTTTGGCCTTTGGGGCTATACGTATTAGCAGTATGATAATAACAATAATAATAATGACGCGCTCGGAGTAGTCCAGTCAGTGTGTATCGCCGCCCCGAAAAAGAAAAGCTGGCGAGAGGATGATGAGAGTTCAGTAATTGGTGAACGGGGGGAGAGGGGGCGGTGCAGACTTTTGATCATCAAGTGCGATTAGAACTATCTAGGCGCCAAGCACGCAGAAAGAGAATAATAATTCCACCATCCTTAAAAATATATTTGTTTACGCATTGTTGCTGGGTTCTGCTCCCGCACAAGCTTAACCGCATGTTCGTCAATTCATAAGTCTGTCACTGTAATTGTTAAAGGGCCTATGGGCTTGCTATGCGCGGGTTTCTTATTCTCGAATTGTACAGCAACGAACCTTTGGTGGCTTACGTGCTTTCCTTATCAAGAAGCGCCGAATGCATTACTTCCGCCCTGTTGCCTTGCCAAACGACTTGCCATTCCCGCCCCCACGATGGTTCCACTATTCACTGTGATGACAGAATCTCACTTTTGCTTCATCCGCAAACTGCCTGCCCCGTTCAACGCCATAAGACTTGCTTGATATCATAATTTGCTTTCATCGTCCTTCCAGCAATGGTCAAAGACTACCGAATTGCAAGCGTTCTCGCGACGTATGTAGTTGATAGTCTTGGCAGCAATGGCAGATGAGTATTCCCCTTCGAGCCAGATCTCTGCCTTCCTCTGCTCGACGTCATATATGTCTGCGAGGCTTGACGCGTCTTGCCACAGCTGAGAGGGGCCTACGGAATCCATGTACTGATCGATTAAATGCTTGTGGGCAGCGCACATGGACTGCTTCGGCAGCCTCCGAAGACCGGCGACAGTGGGTAGCCAGCCTTGACCACACCGTATTGTCTCGATGCTCTTCCAGTTATGTACGAAGATGCTGATTGCCGCCGGAGTTTCACTCCAATACATTCCCCCATCGTCTGGGGACCTAACGCTTGGCGTAAGCCCAAGCATCAGGCTGGAGTGTTGACTAGCAAGAGCGGGGATCCACTCTGTACAACCTTCAAGATCGAGCCAGCGTAAGCGTAGCAGATTGCCGCTCAGCTGTCTCAAGATTGTTGCCGGCTCTTTGAAGTCGTTGTCCAGACCGGAATAATAATGGCTGCCGCCAGCTCGGATGTCGGGACTGTGTTGGCTTGAAACTGTTGCAGTAGCCAAATTTGGTGTTAAGGTCGGCCGTGGCCAAAATGCAAGTGAAAGATGCGTGACGCTTGGTATCTGTCTTGACAGAGCCAACAGGTCGCGCCAAGATGCACCGGCAGGCGGATGAGAGAGTGAGATATGTGTAAGCTGTGTGAAGCGAGACACAGAAGGACCCTGCAAGAGTGCATTTTCGAGAGAGTCGTCGTCGTCCTCCTCCCATGACTCTGCAACCACATCGGCAGCTTGAGGCGAAGCATGAAGAGTAGCCTCTTGCTTGAAAAACTTCACAAGCCTTTGCAAAGTGAATGACCCCTGACCAATGAGTCCAGCAAGGTCCAAGCTGATTACTGGCTCGTTGCCTCGTGTCAAAGCGTCAAAGACGGGAATGGCGATAGCTGGTCCATAGAAGCCGAGGTAGCTCAAGAGCATCAGGCGTAGACGAAGCGGTAGCGCATTTGCCAGCGCAGGCAAGTCTTCTCCATCGAGATCCCATTGCTCTGCAGCTACTTTCAAGGATAAATGCAACAAGCTCGGCGGCCCTTCTGCATCCATTCGCGCATCGATACCAGTAAGCCGCGTGAATCTCATCAACGTGCTCGGTCTGCTGCGATTCTCGTTAGCATTGTCGCTTTTACGGAGACGTCTTCCGGCGCGAAAGACGAGTGTTTGGGTCCACGCAGGTCTTTTGGTCCAACTGGCTGGTGGTGCTGGTCCAGGAGTGCGATTTGGTAGCCGTGATCGTTGCCCAAGCTTTGGCCTAGGCGGTTCGGACTCTGGAACTCCCAATACGTGTCGCAACTCTGGAGGAACAGACCTTGAATTGACAGTTTCGGCGAGCTCTTGCTTCTTGATCTGAGCACCCTTGCCTACTATCTTTCTGGACTCCGCGAGGCGCTCATTGACTGTGGCGGTCTTCGATGCACCATCTTGGCCCTGTTTGCCACTTGATCCTGATCCTTGGAGGTTTTTGAAGTTGAAGTTGCGTTTCTTGGGCATGAAGCTCAAGAGACCGTTGACTGTCCAGGGAAGTCCAGAATCCGGCTGCCAGGCCTTAGATATATGGGCTACCAGGTATGACTTGTGTGAGTCAAATCTATAATTGTGTTGTTGATGTCTAAGCTAAAGAGGCGAAGTAGCGCGCGCGAAGGTGGGGCTTGACCGAAACGAGATCTGCTCGGGGGGTCCTGCCTTGCCTTGTCTGAGGGATGACGTTGTCGTGCGCTGCAAAAGTCGACGCTGCTTCCTTGCCTTCATAAATGACAACGGTTAAACGACTTTTCGCGGCGTAATCAGACATTCTTGCCCATGTCAGTTAGTAATGATGAGAAGGGGAGTGCGACGCGCTGTGCCGTTTTGCCCATCGTACAGTTATTCCTGCTGCCTGAGTATAAGTAGGGAGACGGCAATGAAACCATCTGAGTCAAACATTTTCTTGATTCTAGAACTACATTGAATACAGCTTTTCTTGCAGAACGGTAATGATTTTTCAGCGCAACAAGACATGAATGATATGTTGTCATTGAGTTGTGTGTCTTGTCTACGTACCATACGTGCCTCGCAACGCTTCCCAAGCGTTCATGAATTTCTGCAGCATGTCCCATACCGGATAAGCCAACTGTTCTTGATCGCAAGCTGTGGGAGTGTAGAGCTAAGGTCGTTGTAGCAGCTCAGTCGAGAGTGGTATTGTCGAGTTTATGCGGTAGCGGTGTTGACGTTGGCGGAGCCCTCAGCGGTCGACGGCTGGGCATCGGTCTCGGCGGCACCATCAATTAGGGCGTTTGGGTCCTCGTCTTCCTTGCCCGGGCTGTCGATTGCGACCTTAACGGCAATCTCACGGTTCTCAATCTCCTTTCCGTTCATCTCAGAGCAGGCCTTCTGTTGCAGCTCCTCACTAGCGAGCGTAACGAAGCCAAAGCCGCGGCCCTTGCGTGGCTCGTTGCGTGCCTGGAGCTTGCGAACCATGAACTTGGGAATAGGACGGAGAGCAATCTTGGCAGAGGTTGGCGAGTAGTCAGCGAAGATCTCGAGGAGCTAAGAGCAGTCAGCAATGGGCACATGTTGGGCAGCTCAGGACACGGGCTGGCTCACTCTCTCCTCACGAAGGTCGTATGGAAGGTTGGCAACCATGATCTTCGTCTTGCTTGGGACACCGTCTTCTGGTGGACCGCGCTGCTTGCGTGGCTCGCGGGCAGTGGTCTTGCTGCCCTTCTTTGGGTCCACGGTCAGGGCATCCTCGGCGCCAGTCTCGGTAGAAAGAGCTTCGTTGGTGGTAGTGGTAAGACCGGTGACCTGGCCTGGCTCGTTCGTAGGGGCGGTGGTCCCGTTGGCGTTTTGTCCCTCCTCGCCATTGACCTCACCATCCTTCTTGCCGCGTCCACCACGACCGGCACGACCTGCGCGTCCACGGCCGCGGCCACGACCACGGGTTGAAGAGCGGCGGCGCTGTTGACCTTCGCCGCCTTCGGCATTCTCGGCGGCAGGTGCAGCCTTCTCGGCGGGCGACTCAGGCTTGCGGGCGAGCTGAACGGAGACCTTGCGGTCGAGGATGGTCTTGCCGTTCAAGTCGTTGATGGCACGCTCGGCCTCAGAGGGCGTGGATACGTCAACAAAGGCGTAGCCGACTGGACGAGTGGTGCGTGGGTTGGTGGGAATTGACGTGGTTTCGCTGTATTATGTGTCAGCCATTGCTCTTGCCTCTTTTTTTTTCTTGTTGTGTTGCCAGACGTACACAAGGTACTCCTTGAAGAATTCCTTCAACTCTCCCTCGGTGGTCGCGTAGGCGAGGTTTCCGATGTACAGTCTCCGACCCTCAGCGGCGCTGGCAATGACAGCCTCGTTCTGCGAGGCATTGATTGGCTTGTCGCCGCCTGCGCCAACAGAGGCGCCTTCAGCGGTGCCGGTAGGCTCGTTGAGGGTGGTGTTTGCCAATTGGGCGGTGGCAGCTTCGACGCTCATGATTGCGATTGATGTGGGTTGATGACACGAAGCGTGGGGATGATGTGTTTGTCGTGTGGTGATTGAGGACCGCCGGTTCTGGTGGAAACAGACTTGTCAAGCTGCTCACATGTCAGATTGGCAATCGAGGTCATGCGCGCATCGACAGCGTCGTTGCAGCAGGGCGCGGGGGGGGGGGGCTTACGGAGAGTGAAATGGGTAGCTACGTGCCCGGATCCGAGTGGGTGATGGTGTTTGGGAGTGTGGTTGAACTGGAGTTGACTGTTGTTAACCAGAAGAAGAGCAGCAGGAAAGGAGGCAGACGCAGCTTCACGACAGGAATTGTCCACGCCAAGCGAAGGCGAGACCGGACCCTGGTTCGCAGCTGCCCTTCCCCGAGATCCCTGCCAGCCAGTCGATGCGCTCTCACAGCACAGCGACCCTCTCCCTACTATCAGATTTTGCATCGCCACGTCTTGCGCATGATTCAGCAGCACGACGACGACATGTGAGAAAGCTGCATTCCCTTGCACTCATGCCGCTGCCAGAGTTGATCGTACTGGACGTCCTCAATGGCAAAGGAAGGCCAGCTGCACGCCGTGGCTCCGGAGGTGGCTGAACAGGCCAAGACTCATCGGTATGTGGCAACATGTGCATCTTTGCCGTTCGTTCCTGCCACTGTGGCCTCCACGTCCATGCTTTCCCGCTGTCCGCGTGGTGTGTCGTCCCTGCCCTCTGATAGTCGCATAGTGTTGTTCCCGTCCCTGCCGCTCGAAGTGCTCTTGTTCTGTACGGCTCCGAGACAGGCAACGCGCAGGATGTCGCCGAAGAGGTTGGCCGCATGGCCGAGCGGCTGCGCTTCGACAGCACCGTGCTTGACCTCGACTCGGTCCAACTCAAGGACATCACGAAGCCGACGGTCGTGATCTTCGCCCTCTCCACCGCAGGACAAGGTGAGATGCCCCAGAATGCGCGCGCGCTCTGGAGGACGTTGCTCAGCAGTGCGCTGAAGCCTGGCAGCATGCGCAAGGTTCGCTTCACTTCGTTTGGCCTCGGGGACAGCTCGTACGCGCAGTACAATGTGGCGCACAGAATGCTGCACGCTCGGCTGGTCCAGCTCGGTGCTCGCGCCTTCTGCGAGCGTGGTGAAGGCAACGAGCAACATCCAGAAGGTCATAGCGCTGGCTTCAGAGAGTGGATCGTGACGCTGAAGCAGGCGCTGAACGACACTTTCCCGCTGCCGTCGGCAGTCGAGCCTGTGCCGGACCATGTCTTCATCGAGCCAAAGTGGAAGCTAGATCTGGGCGTCGAAGCACATCCCAATGGCGCGCTCTCACTTCCGAACGCTTCTGCACAAGACGCGCGTGCCAGTGAGCTGCCCTCTGTCGACGTGCTGCCCGTGAAGGAGTCGTATACTGCAGCAATCGAGCACAACGAGCGCGTCACTGCCAGGAACCACTTCCAGGACGTCAGGTTGCTCGACCTACGCGTGACCAAAGCTGTATCGTATGGTCCCGGTGCTGTGGCCGTGGTGTATCCAAAGAACTTCCCGCAAGATGTCGATGCGTTCATCAAGCTAATGGAATGGGAGATTGTCGCTGACAGGCCACTACGCCTGGTCCACAGCGCGTCGCGAGCCGGCGAGGCAACCTCTACGCCGTCTCCTTTGCGCCATATCGCCGTCAATGATAGATTGCTAACCTTGAGATGGCTGCTTGAGAACGTGCTTGACATCATGTCGATCCCTCGAAGATCGTTCTTCGCCGGCTTGGCACATCTCGTGGGCGACGACAATGAAGACGAATCGTATCAAAGAGAACGCTTACTAGAGCTCGCTAATCCAGAGCTCATCGACGAACTCTGGGACTACACAACCAGGCCAAAGCGCACCATTTTAGAAGCGATGATGGACTTCACCCTCGTGAAAATCCCTTGGCAGTACGCCTTATCGACACTGCCCATCATGCGCGGACGACAATTCAGCATCGCGAGTGGAGGGCATCTCAAAGTCGATGAACAAGGCAGGACTCGCGTCCAACTGCTGATCGCTATTGCTGATCCGCCAAGTCCCATCATCAAGTATCGAAGACGATATGGCGTGTGCACACGTTACATCTCCACGCTTCAGGCAGGACAGCATATCAATATCAGCATACAGCAAGGCTATCTCGATGTACAGTCAAGTGAGCTTCAGGTCCCTGTCATCATGATTGGACCAGGAACAGGCCTCGCGCCAATGAGGTCCATGGCTTATGAACGCCTGGCCTGGGCACGTACATCTGTCTTCGCCAACTGTCGAGGGGCGCTCGATGGTGACATGCTCTTCTTCGGCTGTCGAAGTGAACATGCCGATTATTTCTTTCGAGATGAGTGGGAAGAGTTCGCTGCGAGTCACGGTCTAGCGGTCTGCACTGCATTTTCGAGGGACGAACACAAACCGAAGCTGTATGTGCAAGACCAGATCCGAGCCAATGGGGAAGCCGTGGCTAAAGCATTGGTGCGGAGTAATGGCAAGGTGTATGTCTGTGGTTCTTCGGGAAATATGCCCAAAGGAGTGAGGCAAGCGCTCCTTGATGTATTGATTGAGTTTGGAGATGGGATGGGTTTGGAGGGAGCGAAGAAGTATTTGGACGGAATGGAGAAGATTGGGAGGTATAAGCAAGAGACCTGGTGACCCCACAGGCAAGATTGGCGGGGGTACAGTAATTACGTTGCACAGTCATCAGCGATGGCCCAGGAGCGATGGTTGCATGCCTAAACTATTTACCACGGCTTTTCAAAAACACATCTACTCTCCCAAGACCTCTCAGAAAAAGATTAAAAAAAAAGAAAAGAGGTTGCATTTCCTAGGTCATTTTGTGCGGTTGTCGATTGTCAACCTAGTCGCGTCGCAATCTAGGGCGGATAGGAACAAGATTGTTGTTGTTGCTGCGCTTACTCCTCCCAGGACTGCGATGATATATGTACAGACACTGATGATCAAATCGGCATTCGCATCAGCGCACTTCTCGACTCTCAAACTTGAGTCGACCCACAACTACTGCTTGCTGACATACAACTATCTGATTTCCGCCGCAATACGACCCGTCATATACTTGGTCACATTTCCCAAGAAGATACTCGCTACCACTGAGCACACGCCGAAAGCAATGGACACGTACCACACGTACGAAAGCGCGTACGCATAGCTCCACTGCATCGCTTCACCAGCGGCAGCAAGTATCTGCGCCGTAACGCCAGGCACATTCGCAGCAGCCGTTGGACTGGCGACAAAGGCCGTTACAAACGCTTCGACGCTCGCAGCTGGCAGACCGGCGCCAATTGCAGCTGCAGCCAGAGCTGTA
Source organism: Exutisphaerella laricina CBS 326.52 (assembly GCA_000504385.2). Classification (NCBI taxonomy): domain Eukaryota; kingdom Fungi; phylum Ascomycota; class Dothideomycetes; order Mycosphaerellales; family Mycosphaerellaceae; genus Exutisphaerella; species Exutisphaerella laricina. Next base: position 169,107 of record AWYE02000522.1, read on the forward strand.
GGCAAGCGTCGTGCGAGTCTTGTGGAGAAGACGTTGAAGTAGATTGTGTACCCGATAGAGCCGCCGATCGTGCGCACCGACAACGAAAGCGCTCCTGTTGTGGCGAGGAGCGAGTCGGGGCTTGCTGTCAAGGCGATGGTTGCAGCTGGTATGTAGACTCCGCCAACACCGAAGCCGGCAATCGTGCCGAGCGCTACGGCCATCTTTGGGGTGTTGGGAGTCACGGCCGCCAGTGCGCCTCCGAACGCAGTCATGATCACAGTTGAAGCGATCAGAAGCTCGCGGTTGTGTCCCTTGAGGACCGAGAGCAAGGCATTAACGGTGACAGCTCCGAGCGTGACGCTTATACCATATCCTAGTCCTTTCAGACCCACCTGGATCGGATCTGGGTTGAAGACTGTCGAGAAAGTCAGAGGGAAGAAGTTCAGGAGTGAGTACAAGTTCATGCCGGCGACGAATGCTACAACGTATGCCCGCCAGATGATGTTGTTGCTCGTGAACAATTCGCCGGGAACCATAGGATACTTGGCGCCTTTCCATTCCCACGCTACGAACGCAATCATCAAGACGATGCCGATGAGTAGAGTGCTCAGGACGTATGCGCTGGTCCAGCTGTGGGTGTAGCCACCAGACCCAATGGCAACCAGAAAGAGCGATATGCCGGTGATTGAAAGCAGGGCACCGATGAAGTCTATTTTCTTGAGTATGTCTTTTCTCGAGACGATCCTTTGCACATTTGACTTCGGGAAGAAAGTTGCCAGAATGCCGACTCCAAAGATGACATTGTAGATCAGGCAAAGCCAGATGGTCCACTTCCATGTCGAGCGAGTCGAGATCAGCTGGCTGTAGAGCACATAGGGCGTGAAGGGAAAGAGGAACGCGGTGCAGATGGCCAAATACGTCCCTCGCTTCTTAACAGGAACAATCGAAGCAATGCCGGCCAAAGCCGTCAGCTCAGTGATCGCTGCGCCGCCACCGATTATGCCCATGCCACCGCATGCTTGCGAGAACCCTGTTGCCGTGCCGACGACGATGAGGCCAATGATGACAAGAGCTTCACCGAAGAGGACCACATTGCGTTGGCCGAGGAGATCAGCCAGATAGCCACAGAATGGCGCCACAGTCCCGATGGCGAGGGTGTAGGATACGCTGAGCCAGGAAGAAACCGAAGGAGAGCCTAAGTCTGCTACAATGTAAGAGAGAGACCCGCCGAGGAAGTACAAAGGAATCTGGGCGCCCGTCCAGATACCGCAGAGGGATGCGATAGCTATGATCTTCTTCAGACTCCAGGTGAGCTGCTGATTGACCTCATCATCATCACCATAATGGTCCTGCTTCTCGCCATGGCTGGCCTTGTCGAAGTCGGAGGCGTGCTCTTGGTGCACGGCAGGGTCTGACGGCTTCATCTCTGAAGACATGATTTTATTCCATGTGAAGGACAAGAAGGAGAGAGATGGAGCCTACAACGAGCAGCCGCCGAGTGATCTATATCAGCGAGGCTTTGCATAGCAGTTTAAGCTTTGTGGGGTAAGCTTTCTTGCTTTCATTAGTGGCATTGCCGTACCCCCTACTCGATGGTGGAGGTTGTTCTCCAGAGCGGTCGCCGCAGAGCGTACAGTACTTTGTCTGCCATGCAGGATTACCGAAGTGCCGTTCCCATTGGGATTGGCCCACGCACTCGGGGTCGAGCACTTCAGCACACGTTGCAGATGCCGCCATGGGATGTCTTCCATTGTCATTGAAGTTTTACTGGGGAGTCCATCCGTATAGAGCCTGTATCGGCTTTCGGGATGTCGAAGAGTCGAAGTGAAGAATTTGAAGAGGTGAAGTCCAAGGGTCTGTGCAGAGAAGCGGCTCTTGGCGGGGGAACGCGACTTCTTCATCGCGCTTTCCACGCATGATGAAAAGGAAGCCGCCGCCCTGGAACCGGTTGAACATGAACGGGTATATATATATATATTCTGGATCCTCATCGGCAACCACTTCCACCATTTTGTCCTCGTCCTTCACGTTCCTCTATCGTCTCATTGCAGCACCCGCGCCACAAGAAACAGAGCTGCGAAGGAAACAACATGAGCCGCTCATGGTGTACGTACTGCACTTCCGCCAGGATCCGTACTGGCTGCGCAATCTTGCAATGATGAGTTTCGATGGTTGTTGATGCTGGCAACGGCATGTTCCTTGCAGTGCCCGCAAGCAGAAGGTTTGTTGGCCTGCATGGCTATCGCGGGGAATGCTGAGGGGTCTTGGTCCCTGGCCTCGTTCGAAAGTGGTCGATACCGAGCCCTAATAACCGGCGCACTTCTCCATGGGATGTTTGCTCTCCATTACGCACATGGCTGTCTTGAGCGTCGTACGGAGCACAAGCGAGCGCTGCATGTACCGAACGGCAACGACGTGCCTTTGACAGCTCACCCACCCATGCCCGAAGCTCAAAGCACTGGCACGGCTAAGTCCTCGACCGAGCCGCCTGCAAACGTACGCGGTCGCCTCAAGCACAGACGATCCAGACAGGCGTGCCAGGAATGTCACGTCCGAAAGATCAGATGTAACGTTGAAGAGAACGCCGCACCTTGCACCAATTGCTTGGACGCAAGAGTGAAATGCATCATAAGAAGGCGGAAGGGCTTGAAAGACCACCAAAGGTCGTTCCAAGAGTATCATGTGATCTCAAAACCGAACGCTGACATCTCCAAAGCGTACAGTCTCCTACGGCTGAGCAAAACCAAGAGCTGCTCGATCGATGCCACAGTTTCCAAGCCTTGGATCATGAAACGCCTCTCGTCAGTGCTAGACGGCATTCAGTGGCTCAATCTTCAGTGCAGGCCCAGACACCTGTGCAGCCCACAGTCCCTCAAGATCGCACATGGGACAGGCCAGGGTCAATACCAGTGGATACGGGATGGAATTCGCACCATAGTTCCTTCCCGGCTCAAGCACTCACACTGGATCCTGGATCGGCGAGTACCGGCATAGACTTCAGCCATCTCACCGATATTGACGATATCTTCGCCTTTACTAGTGCTGGCTATCCAAGCACCGACGCAATATTTCCTTGGAATGAGGCACCTGTCGAGCAGTACCTGAGCCCAGCCTCTGCACCAACCTCACATACTGGCAACCAGGCGGTTGTCCCCGAGCGACCGGTATCCATCCACGTACCAGGGCTATCTGCTTCAGCAGAGGAATGGCTCCGCAGAGAAGGCTGTCTCCAGCTGCCGACAGTCACTGTACTGAGACACATGATCTTCTCCTACTTCTATATGGTGCATCCCAATCTCCCAATAGTTTCCGAAGACCAAGTATGGGCGCTTTGGCATGAGAATGACTTCCAACTGGGAAGCTTCTCGTTCCTGCTTCTGCGGGCGATGATCTTCGCGGCCACAAATGTAAGTTCGATGTATACGTATAGGTGGAAATGCTGACGGAGCGTGAGTTCGTGGAATCCGAGGTCCTTACCAAGTTAGGCTTCGCAAGCAAGCGAGATGCTAGAGTCGCATTTTACAGGCAGGCGAAGGTAGGCTCAGTGATGTTGATGATTAGCGATGCACCGTGGTTGACGATCTCAGACATTCTTCGATCTGGGCGTCGAGAAAGACGCGATTGCTCTCGCTCAGAGCTGCTTACTTCTGTCCTACTATGCACCATCTTACAATACCCTCCGTAGCAATAGGCTCTGGGTTAGCAAGGCCGCTCACTATGCCCGCATTGCTCGCGCCGATCCCCATCACCATCAGTGCGGAACAGATACTGCCAAGTCTAGTGTGCTGAAGCGTTTGCAATGGGGAGTTATCTTGAGAGACCGGATTCTCTCACTTGGCCTGCGGCAGCCCGTCCTCGTGGAATTGGGCACAGCCTGGACGGAGAGTTCGAGCATCCTCAAAGCCAGTGATTTCGAATCGGAATTGGGAAGCTCAGCTGTCTATTCACTCGACTCGCAACATCGAATCCTGCAGGTGGTCTCATCGACCTGCCTCCTGATGCAACACCTTACGGAAGCTCTGTACTTGTATCGCCAGGAGAGCCTCGAAGAACGCCTTGAACACGCGGGACAGGACCTCCCAGCTCACGTTGCGCACATACGCAAGGCACTGACCAATTTACGGCGCTGGTACGACACAGCCATCGACGACTTTCCATTCCCAATCGGCCTCGACGATGCTCACGAGACGCCGACCATTTGCATCTATGCGAACATGATGTTCTGCTACTATTCGAGCGCCGTATTTGCTCTAAACAGCCACATGATTCTGCTCGCTGAGGTATTCCCGACCTCGCGATCACTATTCTCAATCGACCAGGCTCGAGACTCGCTAGAGAGCGCCAATCGCGATATCGGCCAACGTGTGCAGGAATTTGTCCAGGTACGGCTCGTGAAGTACTTGCCCATAAGCGCATCGGCTTTTATTGCCATTCCTCTGGTACTTCAAGCTATCAACGTGGCAGCAGTCCGCGGCACTAAGACAGAAGCCATAGAGAACAGGCGACTGCAAATTTTCACCCGGACCTTGCAGGCTCAGCAAGATCACTTCGATGGCTCCGACTTCTGCGCGGACGTGCTGTCAAACATCGTGGCGTATGCGCAGAACGACGAGAAGTTTCAAAGCTCGATGGCGAACTGGAGAGATGGCAGGAATGGCAGTGCAAGCGATTCTTCTTCGCTTAGCTCGGGTGGACAGGCGAAAGTCAAGCTGGATTGGGCGAATCTCGTGCATCGAAGACCTCGTCTGTTCTTGCGGCTCATGTTGTACCTTGACCATGCGCTGTGTACGGGCGGTCCGCCGCAAGATGATTGCTTTCCGGTAGTGCTGCGCGAAAGTATGACTTGAGCACACAGTATTCAGTAACTCCTGACAAGACCGAAAACATGAACCGTACGAGGGAGCGGAAATCAAGCCTCGGCCAGGGACTTCCTAGGTACGATTTGTGCATGCTTGGCTTCCGAGTAATGTTCGATGTGCTTCGTCATTATGGAAAACCCCCTTGTCGTGATGTTCCCTTCAGGTCAAGAACAATGGTATCTGCGGAAACTTCGCTTGCACATCCTGTCTATGGAAGCGCGGGGGGTATATCTACATACCAAACCTCATCGACACCGTCTTATGCATACAATTCATGGCTCGTTGATCAATCTTCATCCCAGTTCGGGTTTGCTAGGCAAATATTAGCGTGTGTATTGGGACAAAACGTATTGTATCACTTACGTCCAGGCGGCTTAGGTCCGCCAGCCTGTCGAGCAACAATTATCTGATCAACGCTCAAGACAGTTCGGGCGGCCTCGGTTGCCAATTTGATGGCCCAAGACTTCGAGACCATCAAATCCAGGATGCCCTCGTCGACGGCGTCAATTGTGCCGTCTCCCTGGCCGCTGCTCGTGTCCAGGTCTACGCCAATCGTGGGGATATCCTCATCGTCGTCACTCTCAGCTTTGGTACCATTCGGCTTCTTTGTCGATTGAGCTTGGGCATCGTGATGTGCTGTATATAGCTTTGCGAGCACTTCAGTGGCATCAAGTCCGGCGCTCTCCGCTAGCGTTCTTGGGATGACCTCAAAGGCCTCGGCGTATTTCCGTATTGCGTACTGTGCTAGGCCAGACGTTCTGTCAGCCAATGCCGTGATGCGCTCGATGAGTTGCATCTCGGCTGCTCCAGCGCCAGCCACTAATCTTGGATCTCTCGTGATAGCCTTGAAGACATTGACACCATCATCCACTGCTCGCTCAACATCATCGAGGTGGTTGTGTGTTGCACCACGGAGCACAAGGGTAGCTGTCCGCGTCTGCTCGTTCTCTTGTCGGAACACTGTCACCCGGTCGCCTCCGATTTCCATTGTCTCAACAATGTCCACGTTGCCCATCTCGTCCGGCATAGGCGCGCCAAGACGAGCCAGTGGCGTTGCGCCAACCACTCTGCATAGCCGTCTGAGTTCGAACTTGGACAGGACTTTGATTACCAGAATGCCGTATCGGTTGAGGTAATGCATGGCGAGCTCACCTATTGTCGAGCCTGCCACAACGACTCGAAGGCCAGAGTCGTGTAGCTCCTTGATGGTGTTTTCCATTTGTGTCTCCTCGCCTTTTGTGAAGTTTGCAAGCTCATTGGCATTCTTGAGCAGAACGGTGCCCTTGGTCTCTGTTTGCGAAATGTCAATTGGACAGCTGTAGACTCCGACCTTGGCCTTTGACGCTTTCGTGACGGTGCCATCTGGTGATCGCCCAAACACCATACCCTTGACCACTTTCGACTGTTCCAGGGCGCCTCCCATAATCTTGACTACACGGATGTTGTCGACATTGAAATTGTACGGATTCTTCGGCAGGACGGCAAGCACGGCTTCAGCAACCATGTTCGCCAGAAAATCCTCGGATCCTGCTTGCTTCGCGCCCACAACAGTTCGGATGGCTTTGGCCAGTTCGCTTTGACTGCGAATATCCTCCAACCTGTCGACTTCCAACTCCTCCAAGGCCTCTAGCGCAAATTTTCCCGCCTTCTCGTAGCCCTGGTTGATCTCGCTCGTCTTGAGCCCCATCCTCACCAGCTCTTCCGCCTTCTTCAACAGCTCGCCTGCCAGAACAATGACCATGTTCGTTGCGTCGCCCATCTCGGCCTCCTGTTGTTGTGAGGCCATTACCAGAAGCTTGGCAGCAGGATGCACGACTTCGAGTTCTCTGAGGATGGTGGCTGCATCGTTTGTGAGGATCATCTTTTGCAGATGGTTGATGACGATCTTGTTGCGGCCATAGGGACCTAACGAGGTCTGCACCGTTGAGGCGATTGTCCGGCAGGCGTCGATGTTTCGTATGACGGCGCCATCTTCAGCGTCGTAGCTGTCAAGCGTTAGCATGAATATACTTGTTGCCCGCACGGATTACATGATTGACAAACTTTTGGTATCCCGCCTTGAACAGGCCTTGGTTCGGCGCGCCCGGTATGGAGAGCGACATGGTGATCAAGCTCTCTCTCTGTAGTATCTCGACGGTGCGTATTGGCAGTTTCTGTACGAGAAGTGCTGTTTGGACGTTTCCTTGACACGAGAATCTGAAATCTTGTAGCACGCGTTTAGATCGTGGGGCATTAGGCAAGTTCAGCGAGTACGAACACGAGGCTTCCATAATTAGTTTATCAGCTTCCAATCGAAATTTCATGATGACCCTTTCAAGCCTCGCGCGTCAGCTAGCCGTGTCGCATGTGATCATCAATGGGAGGCTTCGTCCTTTCTCCTTTCTTCTTTCTTCCTCATACATAACTCAGTATATGCATCTGGTAACGAAGTGCTCGGAGCCAGATGCCTCATGTCCAGTTCTCCTTCCAAAATAGCATCGTCCAGCCGCAGCCCGCCGATTGACAACGACGACTCCGACGATGGACTCGAACTGCACAAGGATGAGCTGCTCGCTGAAGATCCTCTACACAGCAATGGCGCTTTAGACAATGGCATCTCGTTCAAGCGGAAGCAGAAGGCTGCGAAGGCCTCATTAGCATCGCGCTTCTTGCCCGCCTCCTTCACCAGCACACCCCGAGCGACGCCGTCTCCTGCTCCCAACCTCGATTCTCCTCCAAGGCGTGGTCGCGCCGGCTTCAATTTACAGCCCACCGCGAACACTATACTAAGCTATCTCAATGCGCCGACTGCCGCTGGCCTGAACACGCACGATGCCAAGGATCCCGCATCGTTAGATTGGTATCAAGAAGGACCAGGCAGAAGGGTTGGCTACGACAATCATACGGCCATCGACTGGCTCTACGAGTACAGTAAAGAGCGCACACGCATACGACAGCTGGAATCCAATAGTCCAGGTCTTCTAGGACAGCTCCGGCTGCTGGCAGACTCAAGCCAAATATGGTGGATTCTTGTCGCGACAGGAATAGCTGTTGGTTGCATAGCTGCAGGCATAGACGTCGCGAGTGACTGGCTTGGCGACTTGAAACAGGGCGTCTGCAGCAACGTTGAGAACGGAGGCAGGTTCTACCTGAACAAAGTCTTCTGCTGCTGGGGTATCGACAGTTATGCCCAGTGCGCTGACTGGAACACTTGGAGCGACCACTTAGGCATCTCGAACAGAGGTGGGAGCTACGTTGTCGAGTACATCATCTTCGTGCTATTCTCTGTCCTGTTTGCCGGCTCCGCGAGCATGCTGGTCAACCGCTACTCCATCTATGCCAAACAGAGTGGCATACCGGAGATCAAGACAGTCCTGGGAGGCTTCGTCATTCGCCGCTTCTTGGGCGGTTGGACTCTGGCCGTGAAATCACTTGGCTTGTGTCTCGCGGTAGCATCGGGCATGTGGCTTGGCAAGGAAGGTCCATTAGTCCACGTCGCATGTTGCTGCGCAAACCTCTTTATGAAGGTGTTCGATGGTATAAATAGCAATGAAGCGAGAAAGCGCGAGACACTGTCTGCGGCGGCAGCTAGCGGCATCTCCGTAGCCTTTGGAGCACCGATTGGGGGTGTATTGTTCTCTCTGGAGTCACTATCCTACTACTTCCCGGATAAGACTATGTGGGCATCCTTCGTATGCGCGATGGTTGCAGCAGTCACACTTCAAGCATTTGATCCATTCAGGACTGGGCAACTTGTTCTGTACCAGGTCACTTATCACAGCGGATGGCACGCTTTCGAGCTCGTACCATTTGCTGTCATTGGCATACTGGGCGGACTTTACGGCGGCCTCTTCATCAAGCTCAACATGCGCGTCGCAGCATGGCGGACGTCGAACAGCAACCCTTTCCTCAAGAGGCCAGTTCTGGAGGTGTTCGTGGTGGCCTTGATCACCGCGCTGATCAGCTTTCCAATCACGTTCCTCCGAGCACAGTCCAGCGAGCTTGTCGAGTATCTGTTCGCCGAATGTCGAGACATTGCGGACGACTTTCTTGGGTTATGCAAGTCCGGAGTCGCTAATACCGGCGTCATGTTCATTCTCCTCGTCTCGTGCGCAATAGGCTTTGTCCTGGCCACTGTAACCTTTGGTCTTCAGATCCCCGCGGGAATCCTACTCCCTTCCATGGCTATTGGGGCGCTTTATGGTCGGGTCATTGGTCTGTTAATGGAAGTGTGGGTGCAAAACCACCCGAAGTGGATCGTCTTTGCAAGTTGCGAACCAGACATACCCTGCGTGACGCCTGGAACGTACGCTGTGATCGGTGCTGCCTCCGCCCTGGCTGGTGCAACACGCATGACAGTGTCGATTGTGGTCATCATGTTCGAGCTGACGGGCGCGTTGACATACGTGCTTCCCATCATGATTGCGGTCATGCTGGCGAAATGGGTGGCGGATGCATTTGGCAGGCGCGGCATCTACGAAAGCTGGATTCACTTCCAAGGCTACCCATTCCTAGACAATAAAGACGACACGCCTGTGCCAGACGTGCCCGTTAGTCAGATCATGACGCGCATCGAAGACCTGGTCTGCATCACGGCTGCTGGACATACTATAGAAAGCCTTCGAGATTTGCTGCGGGAACATCGCTATCGCGGCTTTCCCGTCATCTCTGATGCAAGACGAACGACCCTGCTCGGCTATATCTCTCGAACAGAATTGCAGTTCGCGCTGGACTCGGCCACGTCTTCAAGCAGATCACTACCTGTTGAAACGGAGTGCCACTTCCAGCACCAACCTCTTGCCGACCCGACCATCACGCTCGACCTTCGACCCTGGATGGATCAGACACCTATTACACTCAGCTCGCGCACCAGCTTGCAGCTGACCAACGAGATGTTCCAGAAGCTTGGTCTGCGCTACATCATCTTCACCGACCGTGGCCTGCTCTCGGGTCTATTGACAAAGAAAGATCTGTGGTACGTGTTGAACGAAGGGGAAGGCGGGAAAGTCGGGACTGGCGCTGGGGCTTTGAGGGAAGAGGTTTCTGGCCACGAGGATGAGACGGGCTTGCTCAGTCGGAGCGGTGGCGCACTCGATCAGCGTGACGACGACGACGATGATGATGACGGACGAGGCGCTGATGGTTGAAAGCACAGCACAGCACAGCACAATATAGCACTTTTTTTTAAAAAAAAAAATGAGTTCCACGCGCAGCTTGCCCAGTTATCCATACGTGATCGTTAGCTAAGCGATGTTGCAGTTGCCGCGAAGTGTGGTTCCTCATGGCTTGCCTCGAGAAGCGACATGCGGTACACTCTTTCGAGCACCCGAGCGAACACAATCAATCTGGTGGCTCGACGTCAATCGGAGTGGCTGTGATGTTGTGTGATAGGAGGGGGAGAGATCGGAGATGGACTGCGACGAGGTTGTGCTTAAGGGATCGGAAATATGCAATGTGAGTTGTTGTTGTTGTTGTTGTGGTACTCGACGGCCGGGAATGGTTGGCGATGGCGTTGTTGTTGTTGTTGTGGAAGTGGAAGTGGCTCATATGTTGTGTGATAGACAAGGGGGAACTGTTCTCTCCGAAGAATCATCACGGCGAAACCAGACTTTCAGTGCGACACGGTCGGGAAAAGCAGTGCGAGGTTGGGTATCAATGCGCTGGAAAAACCCGCCCGAGACCATGGGGCTGCTACACTGCCCTGGCCCTGCCCTGGCCCTGGCCTGCTCTGCGCTGAATGGATGGATGGATGGATGGATGGATTGCTGGACTATAAATGGCCACCAGGAGCAGAGCATGGCTGCGGGAGCACAAATGGTATCGTGTGCTGCCTAAGAAGATCGCGGCAAGAAATGTTTGGGAGCGGCTGCTAAAGAGCTTCTCTTGCTGCATGTTTCCCGGCTCTATTATGGTATGCAGCCTATCTGTTTGATTCTAGGAGTCAACCTGCGCGTGCTGCTTAACCATTCATTATTGTTGCCAAACTACCAGCAAATTCGCTCTCCTACAAGTCAGGGTCACCATACATTGTGAGTGGTGGCGGTTGCACTTTTCCCTTTGCAGCTTCCTTCAATCTTTGATGTGCCGCGCACTCTTCATCGTAGTATTTCATGTCATCTAGATCCTTGAAGCGCGTCATGGCTACAATGCTGTAGCCTTGACTTCGTTCGTCGCTGATGGTCTTGTACGCTCGAACGTCAACAATGTATGGTTTGCCATCCTACAGTTCCTGTGGTGTGAGTTTTACCATCAGGAAATGCTACGAAGCCTTGGTGGCTGACCTTTTCGTTCTCTTTTGCGAGGAGCTTGTACTGGTCTAAAAGAGGTTGGATGTCGGATTCGTGGATTACTTTGAAGGCGGTAGTTCGAACTATGGTCATTTTCTTGCAGTGACGTCGTTCTCGCTGTTGTGTCAAGATCAATCGAAGAGGAGCGATCCGTGAGCTGTGGGTGAGAGAAACATCGAGGACGATACATACCTTGCCGTGCATGACCGTTATTAGTAGTATCCGGAAAGTGATGGACGGACATTGAATAGGCTCCCGCTCACCTCACCACCCAGTGATGATGTGCTCGATTTGCCATCGCAAGCAAGGACGTGCCACGGGCTCTGCTTCTGCAGTCGCGGTGAAGATGTTGTCAAGAATGTCGCCAAGTCTTCGAAGGACTGGACAGTGTCCATCAGCGAGTGGTGTACTGCCTCCTGTAACCTCGTTCATGAATCATGAGTGAGTGAGACCCCTCGGACCTTTCTTGCATGGTCATGAAACATGGTTTCGGTTACTTGCAGCCGCTTCCCGGCACGCGATTCATGGTCAATGGTCATCCCACAATTCTGTCTTGTCATCTCCTTTCCACACTACGTAGGGGGGGTATTTCGCCTGCGTTCCTGATACCGGCCTGATCACAACACTTCATTCCACCTCCAAAGGCTTGCAGGCTTGCTTGCTTGCTTGCAGGCAGGAAGTTGAGCATCTCAACATCATCACCACGCAAAGAAAACGGCTCCGCTTCCTGCAGTACTGTAGGTAACCTCGAAGCGGGCCTCACCGCTTCATCAACTGCATGCCACCCAGGGATGCCACCGCCGCTCCGCATGCGTTCTAAGCGCCTCTGGCGCGTTCCTCAGCGCATCGAGCCGTCGCCAAGACGATATCGTGGAGACCGCTCGGCATGGCAACGATGGTCCACTCAGCAGCAATAATCCCGAGGCCAATGCCTCGACGACGACGACGAGAGCTGACCAACGCAGCGGAGGCGAGCGTGCGTGCGGCACAGGGGTTTTATTTGGGTACCGTTCATATGCATGATACACCACTGTGCTCACTTATGTCCTGAGTTTCTGCTGTGCTTCGAGAGCTTGCTGCTTGCGTGCGCGAAAGGGTTTTTTTGCCTGCTCAGCGCCAGGCCGGTGGAGCGCTCTCTGCCCTGAGCTGCCCTGCATGGTAGATAGACGGTGGCCTTGCAAGCTGTGCCACAACCAGCAAATGAGAGCATGCCACAAAGCTATCCGTTCATGCATACATGTATTCGATGCCAGAAAAGCGGATGGCATGAGCATTGGCTCCACTCCCTTCGCGCTTTGCACGCTGAGCTTCCGTTCTCATGCCTCGAAAGTAGTGGTCGGGTGGTGAAGGCGACATGTACATGTACTGGGATGACCGATGCAGCATGCCGCAGTGGCAGTAATAATGAGTGTCCTGCTGCCGTTCATCACGCTGTTGTGGCGGTTCGTGTACAACGTTGCATCAACCCATCATGGGTTCCGCTGGGCGAAGCTTCACCGCCGTTGATCGAAGCCTACCTATTGTACTGTATGCTTCGGAAGGTTGTTAGTTATGACCCCGTCACGTCACGTCACGTCACGGCACGGTACGGTACGGTATGGAATACAATAATAAGGTAATGTTCCGTTTCGCATCGCGGTCGTCGTCGTTGCGGCAGAGTGGCTGCTGCTGCATTGGGCGAGCTTGACAAGTGACAACACATCAACTGCAGCAGTAGCCTCCCCTACCCACCAGCGCGATACATGTATGTGTGTATGTATGTACAGTAGCTACCCCTCGGTTACACACGATCCGTGTCCGGCACTCGAATTCGCGTGCTTTTGCACGAGCTGGACAACGCTAGTGAGCAGCATTGCTTCGAGAGCGATGGTTTATTTTACACAGCAGAATCCTGTTTTTATGCGACCCGCCCGCGTGTCCATCAGACTGAGTAGCCCCACTGCATGCATCGCAGTCACCGTCAGTCTGATCGTTGCGCGGTACATGTAAATTCATTATTATCATGATTATCATGATGATTGTCCCTCGAGGTAAGGCAGTCTGGAACGAGGTGCAAGGATCAACAACGCCTTTGGCGTGGTCAACAAGCTCTGCAGTAGTTCCCCCTCCGTAGCGCGATTATCGACGCTCGGGCGCTATCGTTAGGCTGGTCCGTAGCCTGGTGCTGCTGGCATCATGGAGTATCCCGGCGCACGTTTCTCTTGCTAGCACTTGGGAGTATGGGATGCTGCACAACATACTAGTCGTATGCTGCTCTCGCCACCCACACGCTTGCTGCCTGTAATCGTGCCTGAGCTTTTGACAGGCGCATGAGATTCGTTCGCGCGCCAGCCCTGGGCAGTTGGACATCTCGATCTGCGCCTCGATATCGTTGTCACCTGCGGAGCTCATGCTCTCCACGTCTTGATCATCAACATCCTCTGGCCGAAATGTACGCCAGCACATCAGTATGGGGCCTGGCTTTGGCCCCCCCCCTCCCCCCCGGCAGCCTTCGACAACATTGCAGCTCTTCATCTCTCTCTGCTTCACACTGCCCGCTCTGCTGGGATTTGTATTGCCGTATGTATCCCCATTCACCGGTATCCTTTCGGGTTGGCTTATTTTCCACTTCATGTTCCATGCCGACCGCGAGCAATATATATCACTGTCTCATTATCCCGGGTGCATGCTTTCGGCCACTCACATAAAGCTCCGTTCTCTCCCTACCTCGACGAACGCCTTGAACCACACCGCTTGCCATTGACGTCTACCGTGGATCACTGGCGTTTCCCATTCTCGGATCGACCTACGTCGTGCAACACTGAAACGACAAGCCGAACTGCGCTTCGAGCACCGTACCGCAGCCTTCCGCTGGACAGAGGCCGCACTAGACACTCTCGAACCGCCACAACGAAGACATATCTTTCCCGATTGGAGCCAATATGTTCTACACAATGTACCTGTCCAGTGAGTCTCGCCCTTCATTTCAGCTTCTTTGGGACGCAACCGCAGAAATGATATATGTTGCGCTTCGCCGAAGCAGTAGCAATAAATTCGCTAATGTCCGCCTCGCTAATTTGTAGGCGTCTGCCAACGACGACAATGGCCAGACCCACATTACGAGCCATTCCGCTCACGCAACGGACACTACTGCAAAGTCCGCGTGAACAATCGCGAGTATAGCACAGAAGTTCCGTACGCCTCGGAAGCACTGGCCAGAGACGGCGCCGCTCAAAAGGCATACATGATCTGCCGGAACTTCTCTGTCAATGACGGCATGGTTCCTGGCCAAAGACCTGGACAATTCTCATCCGGTAGCGCCATACAGGGGTTGCCGGTGGCCATTGGCACCGGAAGAGGCAGCAAGCGCAGCTCGGCGGCTAGTAGTTACGATACCTCCAGCAGCACAGATGGCACTAGCTCCGGCAATAATTCACCGAGAAGCCTGGAGAGTGGCTTTGAACAACAGATGCACCACCACCACCACCACAAGCAGCAGCAGCAGCAACAACAACAACAAGTCACACAGCAAGTGCCAAAGCCTGCTTCCCGAGCTGGTCGATCCTCCAACGGGCGGGATGACTACGTCTGCTATTGCCGAAGGGCTCCCATCAGAGCATATGGACGATGCGCTTACTGTTTGCAGGAAAGCGGGTGGGCGCAGATGGAATAGATGGAAACTGGAAAGGGTGACGCGAGACGGGTTATTCTTTGGCATTCTGCTTAAAAAGAGGCATGCCGCGAGGCAAAAATTTCCCCTTGTTTTTGGGGGGGGGGTGAGCTCACGACTAATGAATTTCAACGGACGAAACTTTCTCCTTCATGGATGCTGCCTCATACTACTGCGACTTTCACTTCGTGCATGCTCGGCAGCTGCTGCGTGGGATCATAGCATAGCGCATTTTTAGAGAGCACGGCGAAACGGCTTTGCTCATGGACGGACGGTCATGGCGCGAATTATGTATCATATCACTTAGCCAACGAATATGCAGTGTTTCCCCCTGCTCTCAAGGCCCACCCACCTACTGTCGACAAGGCATTGATTTGTGCATTCTTCTTTATTTTCCTGCAGGCACGCAACATTGGAGTCGCTGTGAAGCGTGGATGTTGTTATAAGTTATTGGTCTGCACAATCAAGCCGTGGAAGAAGAAGTGTGATGCCATGAACAACAAGGTATTCATTTTACCGTTCTCGTGTCACAATATTTCATATGCTTTTTAGGCGTCCACACTGACAGCGCAAATACATGCTATACACACACACACTCTCTCTCTCTCTAGCTAGCTATCATGACAGCCGTGTCGTTGTGCTGCTGGACCAATGGCGCGCTTGCCCGCGCTCAGCCAATGACGATGTCAGAGTGTACCTGTCTGTACCCTACCCTACCAGGACGGTCCATTCTTTTCTCAAATGCGGCGTGGTCGGTAGGGTCCTGCAGCAGGAAGTATTGGTGTGAACGCAATCGTAGCCTGGATATCCCTGCTGGAGAAGCCAACGTGGGCGCTGATGGCGCCAGCGGCGATCGTCCATTTCTGCGTGAAGCTGCCAGACCGCTTGTCAGAGTTTTTTTCTATTCTCGTTTATATTGATCGATAACATAAACAAGATTTGATTGTACTTACGTGTTCCAGTAAGAGATGTCTCGTCTGGTCAGCTTAAAGGTTGCATTGGCAGTCTCGCCGGGCGTGAGTGTGATCTTCTCGAAGCCGCGGAGAACCTTGACTGGAGTAACTGCCTCGCCTGATACTTGAGGGAGGCTCAAGTACAGCTGAGGCACGGTGGCGCCACTCACTGACCCGGTGTTACTGACTGACGCTGTGACTTCGTAGAGCTCATCCCAAAGAGCTGGGTTGCCACCTGGTACAATAGCCTTGTCTTCTGGTTCTGCAGTAACGCTGTCAACGAGCTTGTTCACGTTGACGTTCTCAAGGCTGAAAGTGGTGTATGAGAGACCTAATGGCAATGTATGTTAGTCTTAGGATTCCGGAGTGGAAAGATAGAAGCCATTGGCCTTCTGACGTAACTAGAGGTCTCGAAGGGCGTTCTGACACGAGATGCTTACCGAAGCCAAATTCGTATTGTACGGACTGGTTGTAGTAGTCGAAATGCCTGTAGTCAATGAGCAAGCGTTCCTCGAAGTCGTCTTGCCAAGCATTGGGATCTTCGGTCTCCAGCAGCTCGGTAGAGTTCACGATAGGCACGAAGTTGTAGTCATCTGTTCCTTTGGCGATAGTGTATGGTAGCTTGCCAGTCGGGTTGACATCTCCCCAAAGCACGTCCACCACGCTGTTGCCAACCTCTTGACCAGAGAGGTGTGCCGCGAGAATAGCGGTGACATTAGGATGATCCGCGAATGGAAGTACGTTCAGGCCAGCAGAGTGGGTGATGACGATGGTGTTTGAGCAATTGCCGGCAACCTTCTCAACGACTTCAGTACCGTTCCAGTTAACAAGAAGGCTTGTTCGATCATAACCTTCGCTTGCCCATGTATTGAGGAACACTAGGCAGACATCAGGAGGCGCCGGTAGTATAGTGTCCCATCCATTACCCGCGATAACTTGGGTGTTGTTTTGCACGTATTGGACCAGCGCACCTTCGCCAGCCTTCTTCTTGATAGCGGTGATTGGGTCGACGACATACGTGAGTCTGCCCGTACCTGAGCCGCCCGCAACGGGTAGCACCCCGTACTCAAAACCATCGTTGCTGATCAAGTTAGCAAAGTACAGTCCGTTGGTGAGATCGCCAGCATCGTTGCCAAACACGCCGATATTCTTGACCCCTTCCTTGAGAGGAAGAGCGCCGTTAGTGTTCTTCAGAAGGACAGTTCCAGCCGCGCCAATTTCTCGTATGAGCTTTGCATGATCGGCCCGTACATCTACGTGCGATGGTCCGTATGTGAAGTTGTAGCGGTAAGTGCTTTCTGTCCAAGTCTTCTGTGTTGATGGGGTGTCGCCATCGATCGCAGGGAAGTTCTGGTCCTGACCAAGCAAGAAATAAGGCGTCATGATTCGGTGCGCGGCGTCGTCCAGGCGACTGATGGCCAAGCTGCCATTGTTTACAGAAAGCGTCAAATTCGCACCCCAGAATGATGGCTCTGACGTAGTGAAGTCGATGCCACCCGGCATGTTCATATCTAGACCTGCCTCGGCAGCGTGGTACCCAGCATGAGTGGCAAGCCAATCACTGACGATGAAGCCCTGGAAACCCTAACAGATGCTTGATTAGCTTTCATGTTTTGACCACATGGATGTAGAAGCCATATGCCTTCTGATGCTTCAGAGGTCTCAGGCCGGCTTCTGTACATGGCCTACTTACCAGCTCTTCCTTCAGGATGCCGTTTTGCAGTTTGGAGTTTTGGCAGCCGTATGAACCATTGACTCGGTTGTACGAGCACATCACAGAGGAGACACCGCTGCGCACAGCATCGGCAAAAGGCCACAGATAGAGCTCGTGGAGTGTACGGTCATCGATGTTGGCGGAGACAGCTTCGATGGTCTGGTTCGTGGGACTCTTGGAAGGGTTACGCTGTGTCTCCTGTTCGTTTCCAATGTAGTGCTTAGCACAGGCTTGAATACCGGCATCCTGGTGACCTCGAATTGTGTCTGCCATGAGCAGACCTGTCAGGTATGGGTCAGGTGAGAAACCTTCCCAGTTTCTGCCACCGAGTCCGCTACGACCCAGCGGTCCAGCGACAGGACCCAGAGCTACATGCGAGCCCTTTGCCTTGTACTCTTGACCGATCTGGTATCCACGAAGATACGTCAGATCTCTGTCCCAAGCTGCTGCGACGGTCAAGCCGGCCGGAAAGACTGATGCGTATGTAGCTTGACGAATAGCAAGAGGTCCGTCCTGAAGACAAAGACCAGTAAAGTTGACGCGAGGGATCGGGGCAATGTTGCCGACACACTACCAAAGGCGGGGGGGAATTAGCCAGACCCGATTATCCAAGACAAAATGCACGATGCCGTGAACACTTTGCACTTACTGGTCCCTCAGTTCCGGTGACGAGTGTTGACTTCTCCTCCAATGTCAATTGAGCGACCCATGCTTTGGCCTTCTCCAATGCTTCCTCCCACCCAGTACCAGTGATGTTAGCTATAACAAAATTGATCAGACTTTGCACACGGAGATCAATGTGATGCCTGCTGCTTACGGGATGGGTAGACTGGAGGACTTGTGGTATAATCCTCGTGGTTCCAGGCTGGTCCATTGGTCTCATTCTGGCCGTTGACCGCTACACTAGAGGCAAGGAGGGCTGCTACGCCCAGCTTGTTGAATGAGACACCCATGGCAGCGACTTCGAGAGCGATAGGACAGTCCTGCTGCAGTGATGCTGGAGCACACGCGCAGTGCCGACAAGCTGCTGTAATATATATTACCGGCGGCGCATTGTCGGCAACCTCGTCGCGGGAGCATTGCCATCTCGAACTACACCATTTACGTGGTGTCACACGATGGCGGCCTCGCATATCAACCTCCTTATTCTCCGCGCGAACGAATACTACATGGGTAGGGTGATCAAGGAAATGTCAGAGCGGTGATGAGCTAGTGAAGACTTGACCGGTCACCTGCATAATACTTGCATGGTGCCTGTCGGCCATGGTGCGTTACGAGGCAAGCGGCTCTGTCGTGGTGCTCTGGGCAATACGGCAGCTCGGTGTAAAGCCATGGACAATGACCACGTGAGATGACAGTTTGTGGGGAACATTGCGACACGCTGCCTGTGTGCATGGGTCGGAGTTCGGTCGAGCGCGAGATTGAGTAACTTCGATCTTCTTGTCGAATCGCTCTGCTATTACCAGGTCTACGCCACGTTACAAGTTCCAGGTTCACGGCGATCTGTGCTTTTCGAAGGCGATTTCTTTCTTCCCTGCGTTGGCTGCTTCGACGCTGCATTCTTGTTGTGCTACAAGCGAGTGTGGATGGACGTAATAACCGAATCTTGTCAGAGCGGCCAGCTGACAAGGAAGAGGCTGCTACCTCGTGGAGGTCGCGTCTTGTCTCCAGACTCCAGCCTCCGCAGACACGCACGCACTGGACCCGCGTGCACCGAACTTGAGCCTGCAAGCTCGCCAGGTCGGGATGAAGCTTGCCGCGATACAAGATTCTGTTGCCAGACTGGCAGTGAGATGCGAGAGCCAAGATCGATGCAGAGTAGTGTCGGCCATACCCTGAAGGGCCGGTGGAGGAGTACACCAGTAAGATGTCGCGCTGCTCACGGCCCTTATGCTGTTCACGTCGAGTCGAGGCTTGGCGAGGCAGTTGAGCGTAGGCCGCGGGCATCGTCGGATACCGCACCTCTTGCTCCGCCAAGGAGATATTTCCAATGCTAATGCATCGTAAGCATAGCGTCGACACTAGCAGGCGTGCTGTATGGGCCGCTGTACGGTTGGCTGTTGTCGTGTGAGGTGCTGGTCGGGTATTCCAGTGTCGTGCGCAGAAGACGTCCACACTTTCACAATTTCTCTTCTCTTGGCACCACGGCTTAGTGGGGCTTCGCAGCGGGCAGCTTATGCTTGGCGGACTGCTGACATCAAAAGAATACATAGACACGACCCACAAGGCCTCACTCAGACCATGAAGCTACATTTGCATCCATACATCTACGCCCACCTACACACCATGACGTTGTGGAAATCACGTCAATTCAGACCTTAAGCGTGACCATTGCCGCCCTTTCCGCCACCACTATCACCGCTGTCAAAAGCAATGTCTCCGAACTGCTGACTTTTCAAGGACTCGAGCCCACAAACGACTTACCCAAGCCATATCCACGGACGTTAAGTGCTTCGCCGGCTTCTTCTGCTTCACCGCCGCCAAATTTGGTGGCCCTGTGGCTGAGCTCCTGGGAGGATTGAAGGACAGTGGCTTCATTGTCAAGTTGCGTACGCAAATTGATGATGAAGTCTTTGTGGGGGCATTCGTTGGTAAGGACGCTCTCCTTGAGTGTCTTGATGGCTTGAGCGTGGTTGCGGGCTTGATGCTTAACGATGTCCACCCCTGTAAGGATTGCGGCGAACGCCACCTGCATACAGATTGTGACAAGCCCGGCAAAGCAAATGGTTGTAGTTGTGTCGTGGATGTGAGAACGTCGAGGGGTCGCTTCGAGATATTCGTGGCCGTGAACGAGTGCTGCCGCGACTCAAGCCGAATTTCATCTCTTCCACATGGTACTCGTCGGGCTTGTTAGGCCTGCGTCTGTAACAAAGATGATTATGAGCCCCATGCCCTATCTCTTTACGACCATCCAGGTCGTTATCTTCCAGCTTATGTCGATCGCTCAGCGATGCTGTGAAAGTCTCAGCCGCCCGCTTGGCAAAGGAAACAGTCCCCTCGAAAATGCTTTGTCTTAAGCCATCATGCCGGCGTAGAGTCCCCTTAGGGGAGTATCTAGCGCCCTGGTGCAAATTCGGCATTTCTCGGAGGCGAAGTCCCGTCTTTGTGGCCTTGAGGATTTGCCATCGAGACTCGCCGGTGCTGTGTCTGTGCAGATGTCCGTACACCACCATGGAGCAATCTTCTCACCACACCGCAGCGCAACTACTACATCTTCCATTCGATGCAGTGGGTGGTAACCACATAAGAGGTCTGGCATGCAGCACGAAAAGGCAGCGTAGAATATCCAAGGTCGTCCTTCCAAGTGCTTAACAGAGACCCTTCCCAGCTGAACCCTCCACGACCCTGCATCTTCATCAGACCCTGCCTCCGCTTGATGTCTCTGTTTGTCCGGAAGAACGCTCGCTAATGCGGTCGTAGACCCTGCAAATCACGACCCTGAACGACATCCAGTAGTCCCCGTCGTCTTCGAACGAATCGTGAATGAGGTGTAATGCTACCGTGACGTTGCATCTATGCAAGTCATCAACGTGCAGCCCGGTAAGTTGAATGTGGATACCTGTAGCGCTGACATCTCGTCGCAGATCGTGGGTGCACCCGCAAATCCCCTAGCTCGCGAGTTATGGCATGTCCATTTGCTGTCAGCCAATATGACCCAAAGTATGATGCCAATGCCAATGCAAGACGGCCTGCAGATACGCTCATGTTCCATTTCTCTCCATGTAGCAGTATCAGTAACAGCATTACCAACAAATAGGGTATGCAGCAGTGCTCGGGATATCTATCAGTTCGCTCTCAATGTTGTCCACAGGCTCAATGCACTGTCCCCCCAGTCACAGTTATCGTCAAACCACCGCCTCATTACATCGTCAGCCTCGCCTCCTGCCTCCTTCTTCTATTCTCGCCATGTCTGGGACTGCCTCGCAAACGACTTGCGCGATCCTTCCCAGGCTCCGATTCTTGGCTTTCTGGGCGAGCATTCAGCCCGAGCTCTTGCTCTCTCAGAACCTCCGCCAATGCCTTCTTGCCCTTTCGCTCAAATCGCTCTTCCTCCGGATCGATGAAGCGGTGTATAAGGCGATGGTCGAGGATCCTTTCTTCCTTGTCGTACTTGCCATCCTTGTCAGTCTTCGGCCAGTAGTAGCCGTACAGCTTACTGTGGCGTTCGCAACGTGGGCAGGCGATACGTGTCTGGTATGCATCGGATTGGACAAAGAACTCATCGCAGTTGCGGCATTCGACCCAGCGATGATAGTTAGTCGCAAGTAAGGCTTCGCATAGGTGATAGTCTCCCGGGATGCGGGCTTTGCCACGTTTGATCTCATCCTCGGATCCTTCCTCGGCTGTGACCTCGATGCTCGTGACAGTAGTTTTGATCTGAGTCTGGCCTCCACGCACGCTTCTGCGCCTGGTGTTGCAGTTGCCATCCGCGCTGTCCGGTGGTACCACACCCGCGTCACTCGGTTGTCTTTGCCGGGTGGATCTAGTTTGTACTAAGCTTGCTTTAGCTTCTGTAACCTCGACAGACAGCTTCTGTGAAGACCGATCTTCTTGCGCATCTGGACCACTAGTCAACATCTCGCAAATACCTTGAGCGATGTTACCCGCGCCAAAGGTGTCTAAAGACGTCGCGCTTGATGCTTGCGAAACTTCAGAGGAGTTGTCTGTCCCCGCTGAAGAAGGGGAGCTGGTATCAGCCGAGGAATCTTCGTCTTCGGGTCGTGGATACTTGCGTGGCCTGCCTCGTCCGCGCTTCTTAGGCGGCTCGTCTGGCGGCGCAGGTGATGGCTGTATGCTGTATAGGTCGTCTTGTGAATCATCGGCGTTGACAACGTTGCGCAGTGCAGAGAAGTTCTTCTCCCGCCTGATGGACCGCAGTTTTGCACCTGCCTCAACTTTCTTAGGTAATTCAACGCCAGAGTCTTGTTTGCTGTCTAGCGAATCAGAACTCTTTCTCCGTAACATTCCTTTACTCAGCTTGGAAAATCGTCCTCGATGACCGCGAACGGTGGAGCGCCCATTCCGCATGTGTTCAACCTCGACCTCGTCATTACCGTCCTCAGGCGTTTGCCGCTCGTTCTTCCACTCGGGCTCAGATGGTGCGACAGGTGCCGTTAACTCGACTGGAGCTCTCAGTAAGAGGTCGCCGAGGAAGCCGTGCCTCCTCTCATGCTTCTCTGAGCGATCGGCCACGCTACCGAGCAAGCGCAGTACTTTGGCAAGGATCGGGTCTTTTCGTTCTTCGGGCAGCATCGTCCGCCGTGCCGAGGGTGCGGTGCCTGACTTTGACACGCCGAAAAGCGGCTGGTTGGCAGACGTGATGCTGCCTCCTGTCGACCGCCTATTCCATCGAGGATCCCGAGTAAGTTCGTTATGATCATGACCGGGGGCATCATCGTCAACCTCTGAGTACTGCCTTAACCGTCTCCGACCACGCTTTGATGACGACTCCTCAGTCGAAGCTGTTGCACTTGGTTCGTCACGTTTCCGCTTGTTCGGACGACTGGACTCCGCTCGTCTTCGTGCTGGTGGAGTCGACTTGCCATCATCCTCCTCCACAGAAGATTCTTCTTCGCTGCTAGACTCGTGGATGATTTGTCCACGAGGGTCCCAGCCGTTGCGCAGCTTTCCCTCGCACGTAGCACACAGACATTCACAATTGCGCTCCCCAAAGTAGTCATCACCGTACGTCACACAGATCTCATCACCAATCTCAATATCTTTGCGCGCGATAATACGTATCCCATGGCCGGCAGATGTGGTCAGCCTGGCATTCGAGTTGCAGTCGTGGTTCGCAAAGCGTGCTGGGCCAAGAAAGAGGGATGGGCGTTTCTTCCGACCTGTGATGACCACACTGAAGTCATTCCGGCCTCGCATTTCCTTTTCGTCTTGCTCCGACATTTCGACCTGTATCCCGATGAGGTACTTGATTTCTTCTCCTCTCCTGATGTATCTCCGTGCGGTAAGTGACGCTTCGGCATTTTCAATGGTGTATCGGTTGGTGGTGGTGACTTCGAAGGGACAGTCCGGCAAGTATATGTTGATATACTTCCGCAAGTGAATTGTGAAGTGACCTTTCTCATCCTCGGTCTTGAGGAGTCCTTGGTACCTCTTCAGGCCCGGCAAGGCCAACAGCTTTTCTTGCGCCTTCCTGGCATCTTTGTTTATTATGACTTCGCTCTGGATAATCTTGCAGACCTCCTCCTCCTGCACGCCGCGACTCGGGTGGTAGTTGCCTTTCAGCTTGCGGATGGTGGACCAGAAGTATACCTGCACAACCATGTCAGCAACCACGATGATGGCAAGATTGCACGCGCAGATGAGCATACCCGGTCGACAAGGGCGTCGGTAACTATATCATCGTAGTTGGCGAGTTGCGACAGAGTTAAGCCGCCTTTCTTCTGGAGCGCAGTCTCGAGGTCGGCGGCCTGGTGCGGCATGGCAGTCCGGTGTGTAGTGCGGGCACTTTTGGAGAATGGTAGGGACCGATAGATGGAAGACGTTGTTGTCACGATCGCTATGCAGATGTCCCCAACGCCAGTATAACAAACAACAAGCAAATAAAACAGGAAGAAAGGAGTAGTGCACGAGAAGTCTTTCTTCACAGCCGCATGCCAGGTGGGTGGGTGTGGGTGCTGGTGCTGGTGCTGTTCGACCGAGTTGCGTGCTGCAGTCCAACCGCGGGAAGTCGACAAGTCGTCCTTGTTAGAAGTCTGTTGCTCTGGTGGACATTTTGTCGCGTTGTAGGTACAGCAAGTCAAGCGTCTTGATTCACGGGCGACCGAAAGGAATGCTCGGTTCGCGACGCATAGCAAGTCGCGCGAGAACCATACACATCTACGTATTGTGGTGCCAAATCAAGGAGCGAGAAGAGGCATGGGAGGCTGGGGCGCAGCTTTACCATCCCTGGATTCGGCTCGGCAGTGCCCGTTGTGCATATGCGACACTCTTCGAGATCTTGGTACAGCACTTCGAACCACCGACAGCGCTTCACATCCACTGCTACAGGTTGGATCAGCTTGTCACTGGTCAAGGGGGTCATAGAGCCATAGAGCATAGTCAAGATGATCCAACTAAAGGTAATGCGCCACTTCGTCCCGCACCTCCGAGCACCACGGCGTACTGACCATACCATCAAGACAATGTGCAACGTAATCGACAACTCGGGCGCTGCCGTAGCAGAATGCATCAAAGTCCTGAAAATGAAACGCCACGCCCGAATTGGCGACCGCATCATCGTTGTAGTCCAAAAGCAACGCAATTTCGGCCAGGACCAAGCACAACTCTCCGCAGCGAACAAAGTACGAAGAGGAGACATCAGACATGCCGTGGTAGTGAGGACGAAGAAGAAGTACCAACGACCAGATGGAAGTGTGGTGAACTTCGATGACAATGCTTGTGTGCTCATAAATAAGGGAGGAGAGCCCATAGGAACTAGACTGAACGGAGTGGTGGGCAAGGAGCTGAGGAATTTCAAGTGGAGCAAGATTTTGTCGTTGGCGCCGATGCATCTATAGGCAGAGTTGGGGAGACGATGAAGGACGAAACACAATCCTAGCCCGTAACGTGGTGGCCAAGCTCAGGAGGAGCATACCAGGGCGCATCCCCGGACGGGGCAGGAAGATCAATGGGAGTGCACAGTGTATGAGCACTTGACTCGTTGTAGAGGATGGAACATAAAGTCGACACATAAAGCATAGCGATGGGGTTATAGGAGCAAGGCTAGAACCATGTGCATGGCACGCGAATATGAGATTAGGGTGCAACTGCTTTGCTGGTTTTTCTTCCACACCGTATTATATCATGTCATTGCTCGCGCTCCTTGCGCTTTCATGGGTATCAAGCGATTGGGAAGCCCAATCCTCCTCCAGTTTATCCTTGCTGGCTCTGCCCACCTTCATCAAAGGGCAAGTTCGTGAGAGATCGACAGAACTCTCCTTCCGCAAACTCCTTGCGCGATGCGATAAAAACACGCTCCGCGTGCTCAACCAGGGCACTCTTCCCTGGAGAGGCTGTATCATCTTTGATGAGTGGACTCCTTCTATTTGGTTCTTCAAAAGTGCCTTCAACTTGGGCTGCTGACTAGCTGAGACTTCCTATTTTGCAGAAGCCGTCGACCAAACGTGCTGACACCCGCAGCAGACGTAGAAGAGTTGCTAGCGAAGAGTTAGATGAAGGTCTCCAGAGTATTTCCGATTGCAGATACCATCCCCGTTTCAGCAGTTCGCTGCTGACTCTGGAAGAAGACAGCATCTCGTGTTCCGCACTTCTCGCATTCGACTTCGGCGTGTGGGAGCTGTGAAAACCCATCTGTCAGCAAGACTCGCTCAACAGACTCAACAAGGACAACTCATGAAGCCATATATATATGTGGATATGTCCTCCTCTTGCCTCCCTCATTCGCTCGTCCAGTTCCCCGACAGTGCTCGCTCCCTCTTCTCAGCCTCAACTAGCTCTTCGCTCTTCTGTTGGTCTTCTTCTTTCGGATCTTCCACCTCCAGCGCGAGCATGCCATCGGTGGGCTTCTCGCAGATAGGGCACAGGATCTCTTGACCACATAATGTACACATCTCGGGCACAACATCTTCACCTTCAATTTCTTCTGCATCCTCCATAGCCGTGTCTTCGGGGTTACCCACCGTAGGATCTTGGGCGACATCGTCGACTTCGCCGGCAGTCTCTTTGACATCCTCCTTGAGCGCGTTGCGCCAGATGCACGATGCAGTCGCAGGCTCGCTGAATTGGCAAGTGCGGCAGGCAAACATAAGGGTATTGTTGATGCGATCCTCCTTTGGATAAAGCATATTCGAGCTGTGAGCGCATTAGTCGGCAGTGTGCTAAGAGTGGTCGGAGCGGAACTTCTTACCACTCGCGACAGAAGCGGAAGCTGATCTTCTTCGAGCCTTCGAGGTGCTCTTCAGGTGCCGGCGAGGCATCCATATCGTAGCTCGCCATGGTGGTGGTACGGCTCAGTATGCCAAAAGTATGATCACGAGGTGGTTGTTGGTGTTGTTGTTATGATTGTCGTCGTCGTCGCCGTTTTGTGGAGTGATGCTAGTCGTTGCGATGTGATCCTCGTGTGAAGGTGGAAGAGTGCGCCGCTAGCAAAATAAGGCCAACGCTCCTTCCCGAGCCGTCGCGCCTAGTGAGATGGCGGGGTTCTCGTCAACTTCTTCTCTGCGACACTTCGAAGCTTTTTGTTGAGCATATAAGGACGAGTCAAACACTTCCATAAGAGAACAATAAAGCAAAGAGCACAACAACGGAAGCTGCACAATCTCAGCAGTCTTGTCTATCTTCTCGAGCTACATCATTCGCCGAGCTGTTGTCAGTTTGAACCAACCAACAAGCCTATCTGCTCTCCCACGCTTTTTCCCCACAGATCTCAATCAACCATGGTGAGCCGCGTGCCCGGTGTGGACTCGCTATCTCTCGTGTTCTAATCATCACATACATAGGCCACAGGCTTGCCCGCTGGTTGGGAGGTTCGGCACTCGAACAGCAAGAACCTGCCGTATTACTTCAACCCAACGACCAAGGAATCCCGATGGGAGCCTCCGGCAAACACCGACAGCGAGACGCTCAAACACTACATGGGCCAGTATCACACGGCTAACCAACGCCCAGAGAATGCCGGCGGCGCGAGTCTTGATGGAAAGATCCGATGTGCCCATCTCCTGGTCAAGCATGCCGGCTCACGTCGACCTTCATCTTGGCGTGAAGCAAACATCACACGTTCCAAGGACGAAGCTATGAGCATCATTCAGCAGCACGAGAGCAGGATCAAGAGTGGCGAAACCAGCTTGGGCGACCTCGCAGTGACAGAGAGTGACTGCAGCTCTGCTAGGAAGAGAGGTGATCTGTAAGTCGTTCTATCTCCTGCATGCACCCGAATTGTTCGTGCAACGCGCAACGCTGCACGACATCCTCTAGAATGTCGCATCAGACCGTTTTCGTACATATGTCTTACAAGCAGAATATACTGACAGTGTTCGAAGGGGATTCTTTGGAAATGGTGACATGCAAGCCGAATTCGAGCAAGCATCATTCGGTCTCAAACCAGGAGAGGTCTCGCCAGTGATTGAAACACAATCCGGACTTCACATTATCGAAAGGTAAGGCACTGCAGTCATTCACCGGTCCAGTTTTCACGTGGTATAGAGACGCGCGTTTCAATGCGCCGCCCTACCGTTGCGCGTTCCTATCCCGCATTCCGCAGGTCATTGTTCCTAACATTCTTTGTGCAGGCTGGAGTAGTGCCGATTAGTGGGCATCTGAACGAACGCGGCGAGCACTGCGTTATTATCGCGCGTGTAGCAAGATAGCATGAGCGAGTATTCACGGATTACAAGACATTATTAAGCATATGCATAGGAACTATCCATGGCACTGGAATAGCATTGCTGGTTAGGCCAATGGGAGGATATCCACAGCAGAGTAAGCGGCATTGAGTGGACTGGCAGAAACGAAACCTAGCACGAGCGTGCTCTTTGTGTCCAACGTCAGTGCGTATCATCGTACCGTTTTACTGACTTACGACGGATCCCCGCCGCATTCTTATATCTGTCACCTTTCGAGTAACGAGCACTGCCACTGCTCACATAGAAGAATTCCGGAGCCGGGGCGTTCGGCAAAGCATGATTCGTAGGGATCATCCCAGCTCAAGCAGTAATATCTCGCATACGCACGTCGCGACCCGACGCTGTGTGCAGTGCGCGGGCGAACCGCCTTGAAACTGGTCACTCACACGCAAGTGTGTCTCCAGGTTCACTCAGATCACCGCTAAGAACAGCGATTGTCGCCAGACTGCGGGCGGGAAGGACGGACAGGGATTACTCGAGGCAAGACCCTGCGACCCGAGAGCACAAGCATTTCTTCCGCCTTCCATCTTCAGACCACAACCTGATCCATCAACAACAAACCTGCTAGAATAACCACCACCACACTCCTTCATTAGTCGCTCCTTTGACAGCTTTGCTTCCAACCCTCACCACCGGTCACCTTGGCTTCAGAAGCACAGATTCCCACCGGCAGACTCAAGCAGCTGCCGCTTCAAGTATATCCTGATCAACAAACCGGCACTACGCTCTGTAGCAATTCCGCTGGCCTCACTAAGCGTTCTGCTCAGACCACAAGCGCGATACCTTGTCGCGATCATCAGAGAACCACCATAAAATATGTCTTCCAACACCCGCATGAGCCGTCAGCCAGTCTATCGCCGCCCGTCGTGGGCTCGCCGCGAGGATTCCTACAAGCACTACATGCGCAAGGACCTGGCCGCCGACCGCTCACCAGGAACTGACCATGGCCTCGACTCTTTCTCCTACGACGAAGATCACCTCGGCAAGTGGCAGATGCCCAACGAGCTCAAGGAGTGCCTGCCAGACGAACTGAAGCACGAAGTCAGCGAATGGGAGTGTGCTGGAGCAGCGCTGTGCACCGCGCTCGAGCGCATTCAGCGGCTCGACGAGGAAAGCATCTACCGTGGTTACCCAGAGAAGTCGAGCCGTCTTGCCTCACTCTCTCGTAAGGGCTCAATTCAGTCATCCGCAGCCCCTGGTGCCGAGACACCACCAATGGGATCTCCTGTATCGCCAATGGCTGCTATACCTTCTACATTGCTTCCACTCGACATGATGTCCTTCGACACGCTGCCACAGCGCCGCCACGTCATGGGCATGGACTCACCACCTGTCACCCCTGCCGACAGTCAAGCCTGCTCGACACCAGACTACCCGAGCCTCGAGAAGGGCATGCCACCAGACGCAAGCATACTCACCCGCCAGCTGTCGCCAATCTCTACGCGCAGCCGCACCGAGTCCACATCCACTCGCGCAGACTCCGTCACTGGCCCTGTCTTCGACGAAAACGCCTGGGAGACCTACGTCAATACCTTCAAAGCCGAGCTGGACGATCTTCGCCAGGCTGCCTGGTCACGCTTCAAAGGTCGTGGCTACACCATCGACAAGCTTCGCGTTGAGCTCGCATACGACCAGGCCAACAAGCAACTTGTCAGCGAGTTCAACAATTGGTGGTCGGAAACTAAGCCGCAGGTTGCCGAGTACGAGAAGAAGGTCCGCGAGCTAGATGTGCCGAGCCTCGAGCTCGTTCGGCTGGAGCGTCAAGCGCATGGACTTTCGGTCTAAGATGATGCGAATGCATGATGCAAGCAACTGCTTCAAAGCCACAGCTTGCTACCAGCAAGCTCGAGTCGCTGCTGACAACTGCAATTTCGACAGCTGACTAAGATCAAGTTGCTTTTTTCTACGGGTCTCTTTTGTTGTTTTCCCATGAGAAGGACGAACTACCATGAGCTCAATTGGTGGAAAGATGCTGTTAGCGAGGCGCCTAAGGAGTTCACCGTTGCTTTGAGAGCACCGCATTGTACCTAGACTTGGCGATTTCACGATCCGAACATGAATGGAAGCGACGATGCTGGTCGTCGATTGCAAATAGCTTACCTGCAGTGTAACTCTCAGCGTTTCCGTCACATCTTTCCAAGCCTAGGCCACCCGGCCGCCGTATCGTGCTTCAGTAGCCTAACCCTCGATGACATTCCACGGCATGCAAGATTCGGCACGTCTCAGTGAGGTGATGATGCTCAGCTCGGAACATCTACAATTTGTTTGTGACAGTAACGCTGGACAAAACATTAGCTCACTATCAAGCAGCAGCTCTGGCATAGACGCTCTGCTGTTTGCGGAGTGCTGGACTCGCAGTACTGCTGAAATTCTCTGTGCTATGCTTGTTTGTACTGTCATTCACGTCTATATCGTCAGCTGATCAACCATTAATCATGAAATTACCCATCTTCTTGGTATGATTGCTTGGAAATACACCCACCCTGCCGGCATATACCCCAACAGCCCAGTCGGCATTCAAATCCTCGCACTCCCGAATCTCGGCATTCCGGGGGAAAGTCAATTCATCCTTATTTTCTTCGGCAGGGAACCAGCTCCAATTAGCGTATCTCTTGCCAGTAGCCGCAGAAGATGGAGGTGGCGGTGCAGTATGACCAGGTTCCTCCTTAAGTCGGATGCCGCCTACTGGCTCGCGTAAAGTGACTCGGTGCTGAGCCCCACGGTGTTGCGTCTCCTGGTAGCCGATCACGGCCATGCGATGTCCTTGTAGACAACGCCGCCATCCGTTCGGGCCGTTCGTGGTCGAGATCTTGCCGGTTGCGACAAGAGTGTGATAGCATTGGTTGCAGATGTCATAGTCCCCACTGCTGCATTTGTAACAATGGTACCTTGTGCTGGTTGCTGGTATGTCCAATGCACAGATATCACATGCTGTGATTGCAGGTATATGGACGTAGCTGTGCGGTTTGAGATGTGGTAGCGACAGGAATCGTAGTGTTGTCGGATCCCGGGAGGAGTTGGGCTGTGTGCTGATGTGTGCCAGTGGCAGCAGGGCATGTGTACAATGCATGCCTTGTAGGACACACGGATTACAGAAGCCCCAGGCGCCGTCGAGGCAGGTTTCACAATGCCAGTAGTTCCTGTCAGCGTAGGCATAGCATGATTCGCAAAAGGCGCCTTCTTCAGGGTCATCTGATGATTCAGCTGTGGGTGACGTCGATGTTACAGACGATGCCTTGTAACGGCGCGGTGTCAGGATATGTGGGTATTCGAAACCTCTGGGGTATCCCTCAGGAGGTGCTTCGCGCTGCCATTTGGACATGGCTTCGAGACCAAAGCCGAACCAGTGGAGACATCCCCGTTTGCCGCGGTAACATTGAAGGCACAGATTGAAATTCCCGTTGTCACATCTCGAGCATTTATAATGCAGCTTAGTTTGTATCTCTGGCCTTGCACAGCGAGAGCAAGATATGACGGGCGGAGCAGGGTACGTGGGCTGCGAAGGCAGGACAACTTCTGGTGCAAATGCTGCTGTTGACAACGCAGGACGCACTTCATTTCGGCGAGCGCGTTCTGCTGCAGCATCTACGCCAGGGTGTGCTGGGTTATTCTGCGTTCTGGCTGGTTGGATTCGCGAATCTCGACTTAAGGGTCGTGACGAGCTTCCTGTCGAGTCAGGCGTGAGCGCTGATGATGCACGTGCGCGATTGTCATCACCGCCGAGCCTTGACGGATCTGTAGCGCTTCTGGTAGTGTTGGACGATGCCCGTGGGCGCGGTCGCTGCACATCGTCGTCCGACCTTCGGCTTTGCGCCAAGTCTGTTTGTGATCTTGAAGCTGGCGGACGCTCATCAGCACTCGAGTTTTGAGTACTCGATGGCCCTCTTCGATGACTCGTGGAGCTTGCGGACCTACGCTGATCGCGTTCTGCGCCTGCTGATGTCTGCTCAAAGAGATGTGGTCGACTGATAGGCGGCCGTGCTCGGGGCTCTCGTGCTTGTTGGCGATGAGTCTGTGATGAGGATAATTGATGCTGGCCTCTCGTAGGACTCTCGCTCCTTGTTGTCGTCGCATGCTGCGTTGCATCGTCATGCGTACCACCTCGATCACGATTTCGCGATCTCTCTCTATGCCTCTGTCGCCTACGGTATGCTTCAGCGATGCGCTCTGTAAGCTCTTCTTCCTGAGCCGGTGTCAGATTGTCGATGTCAATCCCATCCAGCAAGCCTTCTGCATAGATGGACTGCAGTATTTCCTCCTGGACATCCTCTGAGCTGATGTCAGATCCGCTTAGCAGACTTCGTAGGGATGGCTGATGCTCGATCTGCCTGTCGTCCACCGCAGATTCTTGTCGCGAAGCTTGTCTGGCCATCCAGCGACTAGACTGCTGCCGACCAAGCTCTTCTGATGTGTCCCGCGTATGAGAGCTCGTTCTCCGCTCCTGTCCTCGTCGCTGTCTGTCTCGATTCGGCCTTTCGATGCTTCGACGATCGGTATCAAGGTCCACGCTCGCCATGCTCAGTTCCCTCACCTGCGCAACCAGCCTTTCGTCCTCGCTGTCCTCATCATCGCGCTGTATCGATACTGCAGGCAGAACGTCATCTCCCGGCTTGTAGTGCTTGCGCATTTCCTCTTTCTCTTCATCCGTCTTCCCACTGTGTGGATTTGCCCGCAAGTAGCCCTCCAACAGAGTCGCCAACCTCCAGTCGGCCTTGGTGGCTCTCACAGATTCGCGACATGACGGACAAGTGTACGGATGGGTCGCCCTTCGACCGCTGATCGCAGAGGCACGCTGCCAAGTGAACCATTCTTGCAGACAGCTCCCGCAGAAGGTGTGGAGGCAGTCGAGCAGGGTCAGAGGTTGGTATAGAATGTCCGTGCATATCTATGTTATAAGTCTTGTGTCAGGTCGCATGTCTTGACCGACCAGCATTCCTTTCAGCTGCACTTACACTGCAGCTCAACTCCTTCTCGAGGTCCACCCCGTTGCCGCTATGACTTCCTGCCATCTTGTAAGGCTTGTCAGTGCTACACCATTCCGGCCGTACAGCGATGTCCTACGTCCCAGGCAGTTCCACGTCGACATAATACAACGATCAGCAACAACAACAACAACAACAATAACAACGGCGTTGGTGTGGGTTGTGCGGTGTCAGCTGCAGCTGCAGCTCGAACGTCACCTCGAAACAGGAAATGCAGAACTGCTGCACTTTTACCTCTACGGCTGGGAACGTATGGCGGCCATCTTGACGTTGTACTTGGACCGCTCGGAGCCTGAGGCTGCTTATCTTTGTTGGCGATCTGGTTGTGCGCTAAGTTACACGTGCGCTAACTTATATTATTCCGGAGGTACCAATACACCAATCGCTGCTCCATCTCAGGACACGTCATGCAAAGCCGGATGGACATCTCACGATCTCTGCGATGCGCTTCCAAGAGAAAGTGCGCATCTCTGCTCTTTTCTCTTCTGCTCGATGGCTACTATGTGATCCCAAGAGCTACTGCCACCTCGACATGCATACCGCATAGCGCACCTTTCCGCCTTGAGAGCACGCTCCGAACCACTACATGTACGTAACTCGGATCTTCGGCGGTCAGCATTTACCATATGTGAGACAACCTCGGTGCTGATATACAGCGTCTGCCCGCGGCGGAGTTGTAGTTGCCCGTGTACGACATAGGCTCTATGGCTAATCCGGTTAGCCATTGAGATCAGCTAATCTGAGGCGTTGCCGATAAGTCTCTACGATACTGCCTAAGGCAGCCGGAGACTATAGTAAACACGCAGACGGAGGTCAGACAAGGTAGTAAGCAGTAAGAGGTGCTCTGGTTACTGGTTTTGGTCATCCATGGCGATATGTTGATCCAATCGACGCTGACAGCGCGATTCTCCCGCTATGTTAAGACACTCGTTCACTACGGCAAAATCGAGTATCACTAGGAGACAGGCACCCTGGCTCTCTCCCCTGTACTTACAACTCCAACGCGGCCAGACGCTGTATACTACAAAGGGAAGGCGACATTCCACTTCACCTCACTTCCAATATCCTCAGATTCCTCACCACATCCGGCCAATTATGGCTGTACGTTCACTTATCTCGCTCGCTTCCATCTGTGCACTCTCCTCAGCTCTTCCTGCACCTGGCGGGCCGGCAGTGGAGCCTCGCTTGATCAATGCCGATTACGCTCCAAAGTCGATTAGCTGTCCGAGCACACCTCTTGTGCGTAGTGCCGATGGCATCAGTACCGACGAAGCAAACTATATCTCGTCCAGGAAAGCGAAAGCCGACAAAGATCTTGCCGCATGGCTTGAAAAGCAAGAAAAGTTCTCTGCGGCATCACAGCCTCTGGTTGGCTTCACATCATCTGGAGGCGGTTATCGTGCCCTTCTCGTAACTGCGGGAGTTATCCAAGCCTTTGATGATAGAGATAGCAACAGTACTACAGCTGGCGTCTACCAGGGACTGACCTATCAAGCTGGTCTTTCAGGTATAGAGTGCTTATGTCGATCGAGGCCTACGTTAAGCTAAATGGTCTTACAGGCGGCTCATGGTTCTTGAGCTCTCTTGCTGGCAACAACTGGCCGACGGTCTCTTCTCTGCGGGACAGTTTATGGGAAGATGCATTTGCCAATAGCTTGCTGCTTCCAGCGAATCTTCTTGCATCCGACGAATACGTCGAAGTCGGTGTAGACTTGACTGCAAAGGAGGCAGCCGGTTTTGATAATACCATCGTTGATGCATACGGACGCCTGCTGTCCTATCAGCTATTACATGGTAACGATGGCGGCGATAACGTTCGACTCTCCTCGTTGACGACACTCAGCAACTTCGTGTCCTACAACGTGCCTTACCCAATCATAACAACCCTTGGTGTGCAGAACAGCTACGAAGGCCAATGCTACCCTACCCTCAACGCCACTCAGTATGAGTTCCATCCTTATGAGTATGGCAGTTGGGATACTGGTGTCGCTGCGTTCGCCCGTTCCCAGTATATGGGAAGTGATCTCACCAATGGCAAACCGATCGAGAACAACACCTGCATCAATGACTATGACAATCTCGGCTATGTGTTGGGCACTAGCTCTGACATCTTTCCCAGTTACTGCGAAATAATCGAGCCTCTGACGACCAGCGATGCATCACTTGCAAATGTGCTCGAGGCTCTGGTGAACAAGACCAAAACCCCCGAGTTCCAAGATCTCTTCGGGGTCTACCCAAACCCTTTTTACCAGTATCCACAGAGTACGGACGTCAACCAGCGTAAGCTCATCACGATGGCCGATGGTGGTCTCGCCGGTCAGAACGTGCCGATTTGGCCGTTCATCCAAAAGGCCAGAACTGTTGACGTCTTGATCGCCAACGACAATTCTGCGGACACAACTGATAACTTTCCCAACGGTACCGAAATCCGCCAGACGTATCTAAATGCCCAGGCAAATGGCTTATCGAGAATGCCGTACATTCCCGACGTCGCTGAGTTCGTGGCGCAAGGTCTCAATAAGCGAGCAACGTTCTTTGGATGCGACCAAAGTGACCAGTTATTTATCATCTACTTGCCCAATGTCAACTACTCGTATGCAAGCAACGAGCCGACCAGCAAGATTCAGTACACGAATACCGAAACCAATGGGATGATCAGTAATGGCAATCTGGTGGCAACGCAAAACGGCGATAAGCAGTGGCCATTTTGCTTGAGTTGTGGCATCAAGTACAAGGACGGCGCTGAGCTGCCGAAGGAGTGCGATGCGTGCTTTAGCAAGTACTGCTATAAACAATAAGAACCAGCCTGTATATAGATGTTAGATGGGATGGCTTCCTAATCCGTACAGCATGTAACAATGCGAACAAAGTTTTGATGTTGTGGTGAGCATGGCCCGTTCCTGATTAGTGGCGCTCTTCCTTCCCTTGTGTTCAAGTCCAGCTTCATCCGCACAACGACATCGCAACAGATGCTCTCACCCTACCTCGTCATCGTCACAGGCGCTGTACGTACACTCCGCCACTTGCGCAATATCCAAGCTTAATTTGTACTAAGCGTCATCATCTTCAGAATCGTGGTATCGGCACGGCCATCGCGAGGCAGATTCTCGCGAGACCAGACATACCATCCCTGAGACTGTTCGCCACATCGAGAGGAGGCGGAGATATAGGACTCGATGCCAGCATACCTGGGCATCAAGTGATATACCATCGGCTCGACGTCGCTGAGCCTGACAGCATTCGTGCATTCCGGCATGAGGTGAAACAGCATGGCGACAACGTCAATGTCCTTCTCAACAATGCCGGCGTCAATCTCGATGCCCAATACACTCTCGAGACTGCGAGGAGGACCATTGACGTGAACTATCGAGGTACTCTCAATGTAGGTTTCTGTCAAGAAGCACCAAGTGGTGTGGCCATGTGCTGACAACCGCCAACAACAGATGTGCCGCACTTTCATGCCAGATCTTATGCACAACGGTCGAATTGTCAATATGGCATCGATTGCCTCGTCTTTGAAACCATATACCTCGGTCATTCAAGAACGATTTCGCACAGCTCGGACGATACATGATCTTGACGCCCTCGCTGAAGACTATCTAGTGAGTGTCATCTTCAGCATTTGCAGTCGTCCTTCTCCCCCGGCATCGCGTGAAATCACCCGAATATCTAAATACCGTGAACTAACCCTCAACAGGCCTCCGTTTCATCCGCAAGCGAAGAGGCCGCGGGATTTTTCGTTCCACCCCGGTCATACTCTGTGTCGAAAGCCCTCGTACGCGCAGCAACTGCAGTTCTTGCACACGAGCATCGCCATCTCCATCCCGACAGTGATGTTCTGATCAACAGTTGTTGTCCTGGGTGGATCAGAACAGATATGGGCAAGCTTGTCGGTCGTGGCAATGCACCGAAAAGTGTTCAGGATGGTGCCGCTATTCCCGTCCGTCTTGCTTTGGATGACATTGGCCGAGTGAGCGGAAAATACTTTGCCAATGACAGCGTGCGATCGAAGGAGCTTGGCAAAGTCCAAGAGTGGTAGACTGTCAACATTAGCAAAACAACAACAAAGACGAACAATACCAATAAAAGCATCCGCTTGACCTCCGGGCTCGTCAGCTGACCATCGGCATCCAAAAAAAAATCTACAAGGACAAGAAAAGTCACTCTGTACCGGGCCATCCATGTACAGATTGCACACAAAACAACAACGATAGCACGATGCCCTTTCGTGTTTCTTTGACATGATGACACGCAATATGACCACACGCACTACATCGTCGCAGATGAATGCGGCACTTCGATTGATCCGAACGATTCAGTCTATTACCGAGATGAGAAGCCTGGTATTTCATTACCGAACTTCAACAAGCCACCATCCTGCATGAGTTCGCATGGCCAGGCGTCTGTGCTGAAAGGCCCCTATTACGTCGTCGCGAGCAGGTGCACGAGCAGGACAACGCCTTTTTGGTCTAGCAGAAGATCGAGCATTGATCAGGAGAGCAGCATACCACCCTCCTCTACAGCACTAGCTTCGTAGCTCCGACCCTGAGACCCGTCGCTGACAGGTGGTCTTCACCCTCTTAGCAACCGCCGAAGTAGACACAGCAGAACGAAACACCAGACATGGACAATAAGTTTAATCTGTACTCTTTTCGGTTTTGCGTTCTTCGTTGTCTGTTCAAACGCATTACACATTTGCTAAAACTCGTCCTTTCCTCCAACGCCATGCCATCCACGAAACAAGAAGAGTTGTACAGTCTTACCAATGTACACGACGAGATAAGAGATGCTCGTTGCCAGCAATGCCTCTACACTCCAACGCCAAAAAGACATCCACGAGAGGAAACAGTTCGAAAATGAGTGCGGTCATGGCTGAAGTCGCGTCCGATTCCTGATCAAATCACTTCCATCAGAAGATCATACTCTTCACAGCATCGCGGCCTCGATGCCCCCTTCGAGGATTCATAGGCGGCGTCTTGGGCAACGCACCCAAGTCGTCCTTCGAAGGCACAGCAGGAGCTCGGCGATCCGGTATACTCGAACTAGACTTCACCGGACTGCCGGCCACGGGCTTCCGTTCGACGCTCTGCTTCCTCGCTGGCGCTGAGGGGCGAGTAAAGTCCCTAACATCAACACCAGCCGCAGGATTCGGGAGCGCAGACAAGCCCTCAGCCCTCTCGCGGGCCAGCACAAGATCGGTCCATGATGCCGCCTTACGTCCAGTGTCGGCTTTGCCGATGACCTGGCTGAGCGATTCCATCCACAATTCCTTCTCCGCCCTGCTGTCGGCATAGAAGTCGATGGTTTCGCCATTCGCAAATCGGATGCGGAATCCTTCTTCAACATAGGCATAACCCTCATCTTCCTCCGCGAATGCCGACTTCCGACGGCCATGCCTAGCAGCAGGGTTACCAGACTTGGGATCCGCTACAAGAGTCGACTTGTCATCTACCAGTCTCGATGCTTTACCAAGATTGATCACAGCACGCTTTTGATGCGTGTGCTCGTGGTATGCCGTCAACCTAGGCCCTTGAAGTCGGAAGAATCGTCGCCGCCAGTTAACACAATCACCACCTTGTTGACTGAGATGGCCTTCGTGCACAACTTCCTTCACCTCACTAGCTTTGCCCATTTCGCGAACAGCGCTGGACATGCTCTTCGGCATTTCGTCATCGCCAGCGCCGGCTGGTTTTGGAACGTAGAGAAGTTCCAATTCGAGGTGACCCACGATATATGGAGGCCGTCGAATAGGACCATGGTTGCCGCGCTTAGACCGGATACTGTTGACCACATGGGAGTCACTCTCCAGTGCCCACTCGTTGTAGCAAGGCACGTCGACAACCAGTTTCCTACCAAAGCACTGCTTCTCATGCGCTTTAAGGTTCACATACGCACGAGCGAACGACCCATCTTGCTCGTTGACCAGCTCGTGAAGCAAGTCCCAAGCTGTGGGTTGTGTTGACGCACGCATCCGTCTAGCTTCTTCCTGGACTTTGCGCTCTTCCGCCTGAATAGCTTCCCGCTCTTGGCGTTCACGCTCGGCACGCTTCTTGGGACTGGTCAGGAAGCGGGACAAGCTAGAAGATTTGGCGTGCTTTTCTGTTTTCGAAGGAGACGCAGGCACTGGAGTATGTGTTCGAGGGGGAGGTGGTAGCTTGGTGTTTAGTGTGAGCTGAAACTCGAGATCATCCAACACAACAAGCTCAAACTCTTGACCGATAGGTGCTGATTTGCTAAGATCGAGCTTCGAAGTAGTAACGCAATG
The DNA here is from genome assembly GCA_000504385.2 of Exutisphaerella laricina CBS 326.52. Classification (NCBI taxonomy): domain Eukaryota; kingdom Fungi; phylum Ascomycota; class Dothideomycetes; order Mycosphaerellales; family Mycosphaerellaceae; genus Exutisphaerella; species Exutisphaerella laricina. The sequence continues at coordinate 208,138 of AWYE02000522.1, forward strand.
CAGACCATTGTCGAGTGTCATCTGGAAGTAAAGACGATCGTTCCTGGGCAAGGGCAAGTCCAGGTTCTTCACACCAGCAACCTTGACGAATAGTCTTCCACGCTCAACGCCATCCGCGACCTCGTCTTCAAGACTGCCCGTGCCGGCCGCAAAGTCCTCGTTCACGACGCCGAGGGCGCTTGGTTGACCAGGAAGAGGTGGTGCTGGACCGGCGCTGTACTGCGCGGCCGATGCCTGTCTCTGGCTCTCTCGCCGAGCTTTGCCATTCCACGGTTCGGTCTTGAGATGTTGTTCTGCGCTTCCCTTTCGGGGGCTGGTGCGAGTGCTGCCAAATCCTCGCGAGCTGGGCCGAGAGGTCGTAGGCGATGTAGGTCCATTCTCGGTCGATGAGACGGTCCCTTTGCTGCTGTTGGAGAAATTGCGATTGGACGCAACAACGACCTTAGTATTCTGGCGTACGAGGTAGCCCTTCTGCTTGCGAGGCCAGACGTCAGTACCAGCGGCGTTGAGGTTTGTCTGTGGTGAGAAGGGGGACGGTGCATGGGACATATCCTCTGGTGAGCGGACATGCCCAGCATATGTGAGGGGAGCATGAGCAGATTGCGCCTGCTGCGAGGGCAGGTCGGATCTGGCATAGGACGAGGAGAACGAGCGCACCTTTTGATTCTCGACAACACGATCGAACTCTTGCTCAAGACCAAGACCATCGTCCTCGTTGTCAACACTCAGCGTTGGAATGTCAAGATTTAACTTGGCAAGCTTTCGACTTTCGCGTCGCTTCGTTTCCGGGCTTTTAAGCACAGATCCGCCAACAGCCGAGTCTGCCTTGGACTCGTTGCCTTCCGAGGAGTATGTCGTCGCTTGTGTTTCGTCAACCTCCTCACTGACATCAGAGAAGGGCTCGACATCGTTCTTATACGCTTCTGGAATGGCAGGTACAGGATGACTGGCACTAACAGTACGTCTCTGTTCTGCCATGGTAGCGAAGTCAGCCGGTGTCGCGGATGGTCGAGCCTTCAGCTGGCCGTTAGTTCTAATCGTTACCCGTCGTTCCGGGACAGCTGGACTTTCGCGCTCTGGTTCTTCTTGCGATTTAGGCTCCTCTAGAGCAGAGACTTCGCAGTCGGATTGGTGGATGACTGAGCCTGAAGGCGATGGTGGCGGCGAGTACTCGGCACCATCGTAGGCAGGTCGGGGGAGATCCCTGATGGCTGGCTTGATCTCTGCTGCTGGATGAAGGACTGGCGCAGATGTGTTAATGTCCAGTTGCTTTGTGTTATCGCTTGACTGAGGCGGTGAAGGCTCGATGTATTGGTCCATACCGAAGTCGAAGTCGTCAGTACTGAGATATGCCGGCAGACCCATAAAGTCTCCCAGGGATGAATTCTTGACGGCTTCTTGCCTGGGCTGTGGCTCTGAGTAGTCCTTTACACTCAGTAGTTGCATCGCATCCTGGAGAGTTTCCTTGCCGTCATCGACCTCTTCTGGCTTGGCATAGAGCATTGTGCTCTCTGCCTCTGGCTCGACAGAAGAATAACGACTCCCAGACTCGTCATCATCATCGCTGGGAGTACCCATGTCATGTCGCAGCACAGATGACTGTCGATCATAGTCGTCTAGGCGCGATGGAGAGCGCGGTGGCTCAAGTGAATCCTGCATGGCTGGGATGGAGTCGAAGTCGACCACATCATCGTCAAGCGGCTCCTCCTTGATCTGCACTTCCTCACTCTGGGGTCGCTGTTCGAAATAAGGACCTAATTGGTGCTCGCTGGTCTCCCGGCTGTTCTCCCGCGACGGAACAGGCTCATCTGGATGCATCCTAGCCAGCTCGGTGTACGACGGACGTGCTGGACTGCTATCGCCAGTTGTGACAGAGTCTGCTCCATCATCCTCGTACTCGTACTTGCTGTTCCTAACTTTTCGCAGAATGCTCTCCCGGGAGATTTTTGGAGGAGAATTGGAACCGAAGTCGGCCATTTTACCAATGCATGGTTCCTCTTCCATGATGCCAGTCTCGCTGACATGTACATCAACCTTCTCGCCAGTGTCAAGGTTTGTGATGGTGATCTCTTGCTCGATAGAGTGTTTGGAGATCGGTCGTTCTGGGCTTTGCGAGGCGTCCATCATCCTCAGACTGTCCTCCAACGAGAGCGACTTTTGACGAGTCCCACTGAGGATGTCGTCTTTGCTGAAGGAAGCACGTTTCGGTGGAGAAGGTAGATTGCGCGCGGCTTGAGAGGCACGTTCTGCAAGCTCACCCAAGCTTGAGCGACGCGCTCTTGGAGTATCTGGCAATGGTGGCAAAGGACGAGTTTCGCCATCTGAAGTGAAGCTCTCCGATCGACCAAGAACAGCTCGCTGTTGTGCTGGAGATGACTCTTCAAACACATCGTCATCTTGAAACACCAGATCGGTTCGAGCCTCGTCCGGAGACATGCGCGACCAGTCTTCTGGCAAGACAACTGGGGTCTTGTCCGCATTCTCGAGATCTTCGTCGAAGCTGTCATCTCGGTGGTGAATCTCGACAGAGCTGCCTCGCTCGAAACTGTAGTTAGGGTCAAAATCGTCGGAGTCCCAGCTGCTTTCGCGTGAGCCTGACGCGGCAGATACTGACGGTTCGGGTGTAGGATTCTCGTATTCGTTGACGACCGGCGCCTCCTCATTAAACGTCACACTCTTGTTGTGACGATGTAGTGCACGTGGTGTAGGTGCGCGATCATCTCCATCTGACCATGGTGCGCTGATGGCATTCTCTAGAGGCGAGCCGAACTGGCTGGTTCGCGACAGCGAAGACTTACTGGGCGAAGGTAGTGGTGAGCCTTCCTTTTGTGGACTCAATGGAAGTGGCACTTTGGTTGGGCTGCTTGGCTTGCTTAGTATGTGCAATGCCGAATCGCTTTCCATGCGCTTGTGGCCTGGGCGACTTGGGCTTCGGAACGGGCTGTTCTCTTTCCTGATGCTATCATTCCGGGTGAAGCTGTTGTTGGTCATGTATTGGCTCAGTGGACGGTGGGCGCTTGGTCGCTCCACGATGGGCAGATTGGATGGATCGTACGAATCCTTGGTCTCCAGCGCGAAGATGTTACTGGTCTTGACTCGGCCGGCTTGCTTCAGTCTCTCGATGCTGGCGCGACGCTTAGGCGACAACAGTTCGGAAGACAGATCGCGCTCGGGAGTGTTCTCGGTGTCGTCGAAGCGAGAGGAGTTCATCGAGTCTCGCGTGCTCCAGAATGCACGTGGCGATGAAGCGGTTTCCTTGGTGAAGGAGTTCTCGGTGTATGGCGACGACTCGCGAGACACCATCATCTTCTGGGAAGGCAGGTCAGTACAGTCGTCACGACTAGGCGCATATCAATAATCGGGAAGTCGCACCTTGGTGGCCTGGTTGTAGGAAGGACTGTTCCGCCGGCGTTCTGACAGGCCGATCTCCTGCAGCGGCCGTGGACTTGACATGTCCTTGGCGGGCGATGTGTTGGGCGTCGACTTGGAGATGCGCAGTGGTTTCACCTGTTCGCGCACCATGGTGAGTACAGATGACGAGTAGGCTAGTGAGAGCGTGTGTCTAGCATACGGCAGAGTCCATTTCTAGCATTCAGCAGAGAACGGGAAAATCGAGGAATGTTGATCGCGGCACGCCGTTTCGTAGCCCCGAACAACGCGTTCGAAAAGGTGAATCGCTCGTCAAGAAGGCAAATTGTGTTGCTAAAGCATAGCGCGCGAGCGATTGTGGTAGAGGAGCAGTGAAGCAATGTCTGTGTGAGTGGAACTACGCGTGGTAAAGCTGTGTTGTCTCTGAACTTTTGAAGCTTCCTGCTCGGAGGTCACACAAACAAGACTTTCCCCACCCACTCCACTGTTGTTCGTTGCCACGGCGACTCCCGCCCCTCTGAGACCGGGCTAGATCTGCGCTTGCAGGGATACTGAACGATGTCTTTTTCTGGCAGGCGCGACCTCGTCAAGTGGTCATCTTCAAAATGTTACGGCTCGCATCACAGCGATGCCCGCACTGGGACTCGAACGCGCTGGCGAAGGCGTTCGGTCTGAAATGGCAGCGAGGACGCAATGTGGCAACGATACAGAAGCGGAAGCCATCGCGTATGGAGTTGTCTGGCAGAGTGGCTCAGGGACCAAGGAAGACGGACGAGGGAGGGAAGCCCGTAGCGAGAAGGACGAGGAACAGTCCGTTCGGAGGGATGAACACGACTGAAGTGCCACGTGCGTTGCAGTTCCAGAAGAACAAGATCTCGGCGGCAGAGAGGAAGCGGCAGACACGCATGAAGCCGGGCAAGGACAAGGAGGTGGAGAAGAAAGATCCCATGAGAGCTCTGAAGATGCAGAGGAGACTGGCTAACGTGTCGTATGAGACGCGAGGGAGGATCAAGCAAGAGATCCTGGAGAGAGATAGCTTTGATGACTTTGATCTGCTGGCCACCATCAAGCAGTCCGTCTCTTCTCAAGCTCTGGGAGGTCTGGTCGATGTGTCGCCGACACCTATACAACGACTTGCCATTCCGGCCTTGCTTGGCACAGAAGACGGAAAGAGGCGAGTGAAAAGGGGCAAGGCAGTGTCGGGAGGGAGGGATGGTATGGAGCCATTCTTGTTGGCCGCAGAGACTGGATCGGGCAAGACTTTGGCATACGTGCTTCCTGTCATTGACGCCATAAAAAGAGCGGAAGCAGATGAGCGGAAGCAAGCTGAGATTGAAGAGGCAAGGGACGCAGAACAGAAGCGCAAATTCGGCAGGACGTTCGAGCTCGAACCACCCGAATTGGACGAGATCAGTGCTTCCGCTGGACGACCACGAGCCATTGTTCTGCTACCGACATCGGAATTGGTTGCACAGGTTGGTGGCCTCGTCAAGAGCCTGTCGCATACAGTCAAGTTTCGCACCGCCATGATCAGTGCAGCTTTCTCTGGCACTGTCATCCGCAACCGCCTCTTTTCGCCAAGTGGCGTGGACGTGGTAATCTCGACACCGCATTTGCTTAGCAGCATTACGGAAAGCGATCCGAACATTCTCTCCAAGGTATCGCATCTAGTCATAGATGAGGCCGATAGTCTACTCGATCGCTCGTTCAGTCCGATCACATCAGCCATCATCGATCGAGCCATGCCTTCATTGCAACAGCTTATCTTCTGCTCCGCCACAATTCCCCGAAGCATGGATTCCTACCTCTACAAACGATATCCCGAGACGAAACGCTTGGCAACGCCAAACCTCCACGCCATTCCTCGACGTGTTCAACTCAGCGTTGTCGACGTCGAGAAGGTGCCATATCAAGGCAACCGCGATCTGGCTTGCGCACAGACGATCTGGGACATTGGTAAAGAAGCAGCCGAAGCAGGCGAGGAGAAGGAGAAGAAGATTGTCATTTTCGTGAACGAGCGCGAGAAGACAGTCGAGCTCGCACAGTATCTCCGCTCCAAAGGCATTGACGCCAACGCGCTGTCACGCGATAGCGACGAGCGCAAACAGGCCGAGACTCTTGCTGCTTTCACTGGCGCCTTCGTTGCCCTTGCAAAGCAGAAGGAGACTCCACACGCGGCCGAAGTTACAGCTTTCTCCCCTAGCGCTCTGGCAGAACCAGATCCGAAGCGCAAACTCGCCAACACTAAAGTCTTGGTTATGACTGACATTGGTTCGCGAGGTATTGATACACTTCTTGTGAAGCATGTCATCCTTTACGATGTGCCGCATACCACTATCGACTTCATTCACCGGCTGGGTCGTGTAGGTCGCATGGGTAGACGTGGTCGCGGAATCGTACTGGTTGGTAAACACGATCGGAAAGACATTGTCAAGGAGGTCAGAGAAGGCATGTTCAAAGGACAAGCCCTAATTTAGACCTTCCCGGCATTGTTGAAGAGATACCCTGTACAAATAGTGTATAGTCATGAGGATTCACGGATTCTCATCTCAAACGCCATGAGCCGATCTCTTGCCTTCCTCGGATGCTGAAGCGAGCAGAGCTTACGAGTTGACAGAGATTGCCACACATGATCACTCCGCCAGAGCGAGGCTGTTCGCCGCACTCTTGTCGGACATCGGCAGCATATCCAGCTCAATAAGTTGGTCGTGGCCGCCGCGGTGAACTACCGAGGTCACACATGCTCACGCCTCTCACGATACGCTGGTACAGCTTGGTAGGACGTATGCAAATACCCGGCTGGGTACATACGCAATGAGCGGTACGTGAGAGTTTCCTGCCTCTCACCCCCTTGCCACTTTCTTTAGCTTGCTGACCTGCTTGGACTTGACGCATGTTTTGTTTGCTGCCTGACCATCGGTCTCGTGATTTCTTTTCTCGCACCTTTGTGTTGAGCCTTGACTGAAAGCGCCAACTGTTTTTCAAGAGTCCTGCTTTGCCACTACAAAAGACGGTACTGTCGCGCTCGCAAGATTATGGGTGTATATCCATCAACCACAGAACGATTCCTGCTTCCATCACAAACCATCCGCGTGTGCCATCCAGAGCGCTGTTTTTGCAACGGCGGCTATCATCGCAAAGAGAAATATGTATATGTCGACCGAAGATCAGACGGAAAGGAGAGGTATCATGACATGATGGATATGATGCGAACATTCATGATGGGCGGGATGAATAATATGGCCATGGCACATGGAGGAGGCGTGCAACTACCTTGGCGAGATGCACGAGACTGGACCATAAGAGACTACGAAAGACTCAATGATGTGATGCAAGAGTACAACCGCCGCGAGAGGGGGAAATACATCCCGAACACACCACCCAACACGCCCATGCCCCCGATGTCAGGTACCATGCCGCAAACGCCGATGTGCGGGCCCCCACCAGGACAAATGATGGGTGGAATGCATGGAATGGGCAACCAGTACGCTACGCTTGAGGAGATCCAGCGACTTCAGCAGAATCTCGAATACAAGTTTCAGGAGTACAACCGCCACATGGACGTTCTATTTGGGACGGAGACGGATCGCCAGAAGGAGATGTATAGGAGTACGATGCTGAAGACGATGCAGGAGTGTATGCCGCAATTGTTGCCAAGCATTATGATGTTACAGCAGCCACAACAGCAGATGCCCGGCGCTGGCATGGGAATGAGAGGCGCTGGGATGAGTCCCGCAATGACGGGAGGTGGTATGGGCATGCCGGCTGCTGCATATGGCTCTGGTATGGGTGTTCCGAATACGATGGCTGCAAATGGCATGGCAGGTATGATGAATCCCATGGCTGTGCCACCGGCCTATGGCTTCCCCAACCCTAAAATGAACATGCCATCAGTGGGAACAGGAGGAGGGTATCCTTATGCAGCAGGCTTTGACTATAGACCGACCATGCATCCTCCTCAACGTTACAAGAACGACCCCGCCTTCTGCGATGAGCCAGCAGACAGGCGCAATCACCACACCCCCTTCGACCACCGCTATGGCGGAGGCAGATGGAATCATGACGACGAAATGTTCGGAGGAGGAGGTAAGTATGTATGCTCCCTGTCAGCACGACATCAATCTTCCAGCATACTAACGCTTCCTCCCAGCTACCCACTTTCCTGAAAGGCCCAGAAACCCATACGATGGCCCTCAAAGCGGTGGCGGCGCAGCTCCTGATCGCGGTGGTCCTTTCAGTCCTCAACGACCACGATATCCTCCCGGTCCATCGGATATACCACATTCGACTGCGCCGCCTGACATGGCGATACCGCGCCCTCGCTCATCGTTGCCGTTTGGCAGGACAACGATGGATCCGCAGCCGCCGCTGAGACCAAGTCTATCTCGCCGGTCTACCAGGTTTGATGGTCTTGGCACAGACCCAGGGGTTGGGCCTGGCCTGGGTGACAATGGCGTCAGTGTCAGAATGAATGTTGATCCTTTGGAGGAAGCTGGGCAAAGAACTTATGGTGCTTATGGTGGAGGAGGATTGGGAGCTTCGTCTTATGGACCTTCAATGGCGAGGCCGGGTACTGCGTTCCAGGCTGGTGGGTTTGCTGCCGAGGGGAAACTGGCGCAGTCGAGAGATGCAGAGGAGAGAAGGAATGAGCCTGATGCTGGGCAAGGAGTTACGGATCATCTCGATAGATGATGTGTGCTTGCCATTCCTTTTGCAGCGGCAACCCTACTCAGGGACGATGATTTAAGAGGCAAGAGCATGGGATGTGAGTGACAATTGAAGTCAAGAGTGTGAGCCGGTTGCGGATCATCAGCTCGGGGCTGCTCGGGCCGGGCGGGAAGTCGTACCATAAGAGGCCACAATTGGTCACGTAGAACGGCAGTCGCCATTGTACACGCACCACGCTTTGGATAGAGCTGTGCTGATACCATGCACTCAAAGTCCCATAGAGTCTGACAGAGTGCAATGGGACCAAAGATGTCCGTGATGGCACCTTCCTCAAAGGTGGTGCATGTTAGCCGTGGTGTCTCTTAGCAACCAGGGCAAAAGCCACGAGGCTTTTGATGTCTCAAATCCTTCTCAAGATGGCTGCTGCACATAAGCTTTCACATAGCACCGCACGTCGAAGCATCATTGTGCCTCGTGGCATGGGTGTAGGGGGTCGGCCAGCTGATGCTCGCAGCAAACATCTTAACAAGGCTTGGTAGCTCCTTCAATATGGGAAAGAACGACCTCCTCCCTCCACACTTCCTTCCGCGCGCCATCCGCTTGCGCCACAGATCTTCCCTCCAATATGCTGCTTTGGGCTAGACGGCATAGCTGGGTTTCGGCTATACCTGTCTGTACCTGGCAGAAGCTGTGGAACACAAAGCTTTGCCAATCTGGACTTTGGTCAGTCGCCATCGCTCAGGACCACCGAGAGTCGATCCTGCGTGTTGCCCTCCTCTCTCCTGCTTGTACGGCACATATGGACTGACGAGGCTGCCTTGCAACATACAGAGCAATGGCAGAAGCATCTGGCCAGCCGCAACCACAATCCAACGACTTCGCGCGGGTCAATCGCACTCGCCCATCCGACATTGGCAGCCGCCAAAACAAGAAGCTGATCCGGCCCAATGCCACATCACATCAGCACCCGGAGCGACATCACAAGGCGTCTCTACCCGAAGGGCAAGGTGCCAAAGATATACAAGCAAGACCTGCACCAAGAGCAGCACGCCCCCGAAGATCCCGCCCATATGAAGTGCATATCACAAGACTAGATCCGTGGACGGCTCCAAATACTGGCAAAGAGAAGGGGAGACCATGCAGAACCGGACCTACTAATGTTCGAGAAGGCACTGCTCCTCCTGTGAGGAACGCAAGTCGTGGATCTTACCGGTCCCTCACATGGTGTGATCCAGTTAACGCGAGTTTCACTAATGCTCAGAAGGCTGTGAGATCGCATGTTGCTGCGGTATCACATCCCGGCACGCGATCTCAGGAAGCGTCTGTGAACGCGATTGGTAGCATCAGCGGCGAAGAGGATAGAATCAATCAGTCCTATTCTACACTGGACAAGATTGAAAGACCTTCGAGTCTGACGACCTTACCCAGCACGCCATTCTCCCAGAGTTTCGACGATAGACAGTTCAAGGTCAATGGCTTCAAGAACGAAGTCAACATCGATACTCTGGTCATGGAGCCCGAGCCTGCCATACAGGATATATTACCAGACAAGGCAAAGCTCGAGGATTACAAAATTGACGTACTGCAAATAAGCCAACCGTTTCTGCTGACCTCGCCCTGCCAAGCTATTACGCCAGAGACATACACTTGCGTCCAGGAAAAGGCAAGGAGAGCGCTTTCTCGTCTGATTGTGCACAACGACGCTCCATCTATCGGTGATAGTCTGGATCGGGCAGGTTGTGAAATCAGAGTCGTGATGGTGAGTCCCGACAACCGCTTGACGCTATGCCTTGCTGATGCTGAACAGGACCACTATCTCTACCTATGCCACAATCAAGTTCATCGTCTAGAGGAATACTTCGACATAGACCGGCGCAGAGACTCGCGAACTCTATCCTTCACTCGCCTCATACTTAGCGATCAAGCACTCTTCCTTAGCGTCATTTTGATGGGCATGACACATCGCATCGGTCATGCCGGTCAAGCGACATACCGCGCTGAAATTCTGCATCTCCAAATGGCAGTGATTGCAGCGATCAACTATGCCCTGGATGATCCGGGTCGCAGTACAAGCGATGCTGTCATCTACAGTGTAGCAAATCTGGCTTGCTACGATGCCATATGGGGTGAGCCAGACGAATACAAGACGCACATGGCCGGACTGAAGCAGATGGTCAACCTTCGTGGCGGGCTGGATTCTTTGGGTTATCCTGATATTCTGAAGCCAAGCCTCTTGTGGACTGATGCAAATTGCGCTTTCTTCCTGAAGGAGAAGAGAACTTTTCACGAATGGCCCAGGCCGAAGCCTGATATCAACACCTTTTTCTCCGGCTTGATGCGGATGGAAGATTTCCCTGGCTGGTTCGAGGAATGAGACCAGGTTGTGCACAAAATGAAGCTCGTCATTCAACTAGTCGTGCTCACGGTCTGGTGCCTCTCCGTGAGGCTTGGCAATCATCAACATGGATTCGTGACTGACTCCCAAGTGTACACCTTACAATGATGCATTGGCGCTCGAGGATTTGTCTTGAGCTTGGCACCGTCGTATCTGGCTTGGTACCTCGAAGAGAACTTATTCCTTCCTGCACGGGTGTGAATGCCGAGTCTGCGAATAACGCTGGATCCGAGTTTACAAATCACTAAGCGCGCTCTCACATCTCGGCGTGGAATGTCCCATCTCTAGCAGGCCTCTGTCCAATTTGACCTATTCGTGGTCATGGCCTAGGTCAGCTCGGAGATTCCGAATGCCGCGGAAAGTGCGACACAGGTTACCTAATTACGGCAGACGTCTTGGTGAGAGTATGGTGCTACATATGCGGCTTGCTGACTTCCAACATGCTCTTCGACACTGTCTATCCTCTCCTAGCCGTCGTCGGCACTTCTTCCGCTTCGCCACTGGCAACCGCGCAGAACGCTGGGAAAGCCTTTCAGCAATGCCCAATCTGCCCAATCTGCCCGCTCCGATCAGCGCAACCTTAGCACCCATCAACGGAGTTCAGCTATGGTCCCAGTCCTATCATGCAGCAGCTGGGAGTCGTTCCGTTTGTCCGTCTGGCCCGGTGGTCTGGGGTCCATCCGCGTACGTAAACCCTAGCGAAGACCTCCACACGTTCAGAAGAATCAGAAGAGCGTTACGGTGGCTCTGTGTGAAGTTTCGGTCTTAGACAACCCGAACTCTCCTAGCATCGAAAGTGTCCTATCTCGCTGGATTTCTAAGTATTTCGGCGACGTTATCTCACTACTGTCCAAGTCTCACCACGTAATCGCCATCGATCGTCGCGGGCACGGATGTAGCACGTACCTGGCTGACCATAGCTATACGTTCGAGAGCTTCGCCAATGACACCTAAGCACTCATCGACACTCAAGGCGTAGATAAGGGCACCTGGATGGGATAGTCTGGTGATGCAACTACAACGCTGGCAATGTCCTCGGACCTTGGAAGCTACTTTGCCTACCTGGTTCGATGCACAGCTCAGTGCCATCGATGTATCGAGTGTCACGATTGCAGGCGCCGAATATGATGATGCGGTTAGTCTGGCGGTGCCGGCACACTTGAACAGTGTTGTTGCGGGGAGCGAGTTTAGAATTCTGGCTGGTGTTAGCCACTTCGTACCCGTGTGCAGGATGCAAATGGTTTTGCGCAGGCTGTTTCGGCAGCTTGGTAGGAGATTCGAAAGAAGTAGTGTTGCCCACGGGTATCAAGACTTACTCCCGTCAGACAGGGGTAACATGTGAAGTCAGATTCGACGACTTGCTGTTTTCTTGCGAGCTTTGAGGCGGCCATAGAGGAGGCATAACCAGCGGTACAGTCCCAAGGAGTCGCAGTGCTGGAGATTCACCCTTCTTGAAGCAGGCGAATGTCTGAGGCTGATTGGCGTTCCAAAATCCATTCCCCGGGCTGTCGAACAACGTCTCAGCCGTTCATTCACCATAATACCCAAGGTGCTGCTTCTCCTGGTCCAGCATAACACTGTGTTGTTTATTGAACGATGTATCTCAATCACAAGAGCCATCTGGTACTAGAATGGACTTCTGCGCGTGGACAGGACCAGGCGACTTCCGACGGAGTAGGTTGTGCTGTGGCCATGACTCGAAGAAGATGCGATGCGCGAAGTTGTGTCAAAGCTTCAGAGAGGTGGTTCGCTCAGCCCTGTGACCGTTTCACCGGCATCCCATCTTCGCAATGTGCAAGCTTAAAATTAGGGGTTCATCTCAAAGGTACTCGGCATACCCGGCCGCGATAATTGGCCGAGCATAGAGCATTGTAGACGTGTACACAGAACGGCAGATTGTGGATTTTCCAGTTTTAAAGGCCACATGTAATAGAAGTGCCGTATCACTATTCAACTTCCGGAGTGTTGCGGTGTTCTGTAGGCCATCTGTGCTTGTATCAAGTGCACAGTATGGTGGTCAAAGGCATGGATGTCGGGATCTGCTCCGGTCGTGCTCCCGTTACCTCGCAAGCATCCGCTGCAGCCACTATCCAGGGACCAGTCCATGACCAAAATAGCATGGCTCTGTCGCGAAGATAATGAAGTCAAATTATTCGTCAACGGCCGTGGCTCCAGGCTGTAGAGGCCCCTTTGCAACGATATGATGCATCGCTGCCGACTTTCGAGGCGAGATTGACCATCGCACACGAGCGCGGATCAGTTGTCACATCGAGTGGAGACTCGGCGCGAGTTGGTGGAGTGAGGTGAATGGGCAGACGTAGCCGCAGAGCGTCTGACAAGAGGAGCTACGCGGCCGTGCTTGGAGAACAGAAGTCGCAACGCCCTCGCTTTCATCAGCATTCGGAGGTCATGTTTCAGTACATGTAGGGAAGAGGTCGACGTATGAGGTGTCGGCCCCGTCGCAGTCAATCGTCTGGTTTCGCTTGGAGGAATATCTGGAGTGAGCACAGACGCGGTGGTTTTGCTTTGGTATCAAGATAATCCCCGTCGTCTATGCGCGACGAGAGAAAGAGTGGGCCATGTTCGCCAAAAAGCGCAGTCCTCAACATCAGCACCACCATCGGGCGACTTCGAGCTCGACGACCGATGTTTCTGAGCGCGTGCTTGAAACGCCGCTCGTGAGTCCGCTGCAGATGACCTTCGACTTCGAGCTTCCACCCTCCAGCAGCGCCAGCGAAGATACCTCGCTATCGCCGTTCTTCCCCGTTGCCGACACCCCTGTAGCCAGACCGCAGACGAGCCATGGCGTGGGAGGACTGGATCAGCGTGACAAGGGAAAGAGATGGCAAGAAAAGGGACTGCACCCGCAGATGTTGCCTCCCGTACCACGAGTAGCCAGCAATACGAATAGCTATGCTGGTCATGAAGAGCAGGGTGAGGAGGTTGGCGGAAAACGTCGTGCGCGAGACGATAGCGACAATGTATCCTCCAAGAGCAGCAAAAGCGCGATGCAAGCGCGACTAAGCTTTGGACATCCGATTGACACGCTGCCATTGCTGTCAAGACCAGCAAGTCCGACATCAAGGCCGCAGACAGCATCAGGACCAAGTACGACGAGCACCCCGAGAATGGAATCCTCGATGTTCCCTGCTAAGGCCGATCTGACCCTCTTTCCGACCACTTCGAAGCACGACACGCCTACTGCTCCACAGGCGCCGAGTGTGCCCGCAATGAGCAGGCAGTTCATCGACAGTCGAGATAAGCCGTATAGTCGGCCGCCGCAGAGACCTGTCATCATGCAGCAAAACCATAGCTTCCCGAATCTGTTACGACCAGCGACCGCGGGAGGACCAACACCTATGCACAGCTCGTCAAAGAACTTCATCAGTCCGCGGCCGAGCATGCAGTACCTGTCGCAAAATACTGATTTGAGTGGCGCCACGGCAAGACCTAGCACGCGCGCTGCGACACATACAGCAGTATCGAACACGCTTGTCACTACCATAGGCACGCCGTATGGAGCTACAGCAGACTCATTTCCTCTACCACAACATGTGATGACCAGGCCGAAAACACCAGGAGCTGCAGCCAAGCTTGGTGGCGTCACTGTTCCTACCCACCATACATCATCTTCACGAACTGCAAATGGCGCGAGACTGATAGAGAGCAAGGAGACGAAGAAGAAGAAGCGATTGACCCTCAATCCTATAGCCTTTCTGCAACGGCGACAGACTACCCAACACCCTGAAGAGTCCTTTCAGCAACGAGAACTGGCGCAGGCACTGCAGCGACAAAGAGATCTTGTAGTGTCTGGTGTTAATAAGCCACCACCGGATTTCGATCCTCGGATCAAGGGCAGAGTAGTGCATGATTTTAGCGCACCACGTGGGAAACGAAACACTTTCGACGAAATGGACATGGAAGATCTGATGGCGCGAGAGGGAAGGCACGGTAGCGCGAGCTCTCCTGTAGTTCCGACGCCATCTGATTATCCGCCTCGAAATGCTTCGTTGGTCAATCGTGAGCTGCGCGAGCGCGCAGAACGACGAAGCGTCCATACTCCGCAATTCAAAGAACACCTTGACGAGACGCCGGAGTCTTCAAGTCGAATAAGCTCGATACAGGCCGAACACCTGGAAAATAAGGATTTCCTACAGCGAGCCACCAAGCACAATTCGACATCAGCAGAAAGTGCTGTACTACCACCCTTTGCACGACGAAGTCAGGTATTGGACGCAGCGCAGGCCGCGCTCTATAATGACGACGACTCGAAGGTGTCATCTCCCAGCGACAAAGAGCGCGACTCCAATGGTGCTTCGAGTAATGAGATCAGTCCGGTTAGTGGGAGAGGCAGTCATCAGCTGCCACAGATGGAAGTACCCAGTCCAGTCTCACCTTCAAGTCTTGGGAAACCGCGAGATAGTTACAGGCCTGTTTCTGATCCGATACCCGACGCTTCGGCACAGATGCCGTATTTTTCGTCGGATGCAGCTCATTCGCGGGATAGCGATATGCGCACGGTGTCGCAACTGACACAAACGCAGTCTGACAAGAACAACACACCCAGCGAAGTCACTACCCGGCCGTTTTCAGTAGTGATGGCGCCGCCGGCAATCTATACTGTCTCGGAAGGCTCAAACGAAAGCTCTCCAATATCGTCACCAGCGCATCATCATGGCGAGGGTCAGCCGCAGGCTATGCTTCTCGGTGTTTCTATTCGCCAGTCGAGGATTGACGAAGGACTAGGACTTTTGCAGGTTGAAGAGCCACCAAAGCCTGTATTGCTAGGATCTGCAGACGGGCGGACGCCTGTCTCCCAGCCCTCGCCGGAACGTCTTGCCGATATACCCACGCCAGAAAAGACTCCCGATCCAGAATCAACGGAGACGATACAACCCAAGCCCAATAGTGATCCAAAGATCGTTGAGAAGCGCGCATCTGCTGTTGGCCACTCCCGCAAGAGTTCGAATGTCCCGAGACATGCTAGTACTGCTTCGAGATTCTCCTTCCAGTTTGGAGGTAACGAAAGTGCAGCGCAGGAGCAAGCACTTGAGGAGAAACATCGAAAGATGCGAAGTGGCCAAATCGCAGAGTCGATTCCGCGAGGACGCAGCCCGGACGAGGGCGATGAAGAAGACGACTTCGATGAGGATGCCATGTACGATATGGACGAGATGGAAATGCAAGGCGTTTCGGAGGAGCCTCTCACGCAAGTGAAGCCCATAACGCAGAGTGCCAACTACCTTCAGCAAGCACGACAAGTGCTGCAGCAGCAAGACAGCGACGACGAGTCGAATTACGGCGACGATGTGCCAAATGTGACCAAAGAAGAAGATCTACCTTACGCCGATCATCCTGCTTTTCGGACTCATTCCGCGGTCTTCAACAATTCTTCTCGAACGAATTCATTTGCAACTGGTGGGCCCGAAGGGTACTGGCGTGACAGTACGATTGATCACTACATGCGAGATTCGTCCTATCGTGCCGGACAACCCCAATCACACAGCCAGGCTTTCGATTTCGGCCTGACCGCAGCCTCGTCACAAGAGTCTTTGTTAGGTATTGAGAACGCCAAGCAACGCTCGAACTTCTACATGCAGCCTCAAACGGACATCTTGTCACCAAGCCTGTCCGAACATGGCGATGGGAAGCCAGTATTGCCATTGCGAGACAGTGGCAATAGCGAGCAGAATGGCCTTGTCAGTGGCATGAGCTTCGCACAGTCCAGTACATCAGGTTCCAGCGCTGAACGAGACACCTCCTGTGAAGCAACATCCACCTTGCAAGAACGACTTATGAGTGGCCCGAGCTACTCCAGCGTTAGCGAGCCTCTCCGAAGCCCATTCTACATGCAAGCAGCCTCCGCGAAAGCTTCACCAAAACTGTGCGGCAAGTCGAGTCCGCCCTTTCCAGAACATCTCGCAGATGACGACAACGATGACCGGAGTCCGCAGCGGGAGGCAGCACTCGTGAGCCTGGAAGCGAATAGCAGATCTTTTGCTGACTCTTCTGACCAAGAGGACAAGTCCAGCCTGACTTCTCCTACCGGCGCGAAGAGCTTCGAAGAGTTTGCACATTCCTCGAGGGTGGGTAGTCCAACTTCGGCACCAATACAGTCACCAGCTCAGCAAGCCTTCAGTCCAGTCACGACACCTGCTGCTGGACACTACCATGGCCCATCTACCAAGGCCGACAGTCCTCGTACTGTCGCAAATGGACTGGGTTTGAACATATTTTCTTCATTCGATTTCGAAGGTGCTCCTCCTGTACCTGGAAGCAAGATCCCACAAGCCAGCGATGCGCATGAGTCGGTCACAACCTCAAGAGACGATAACACTGCCTCTAATGCGAAAGGGCGCAAGCAGGAAATTGTAGAAGACAGCGCTACGGTTATGACGGGTCTCGGAATCATTCACTCCGAGCACGGGCCAAATACCTTCGAGACATCTGACAGCTCGCACGATACCTTGTCTGCACGAGACACGGACACGCTACCAAGTTTCGAATACGATGGGACGCCAGGATCATTACCAAACCTTCCAAAGACGTCAGTTCACACGCATCTCCTAAGTTCTGGAAGCGGTATCAGTCCCACAACGTCGGCGCTGCCAGCTGGTCATTCAGAGACGGCAAGTGTACAGCGGCGAGCCATAGCGAATCAGGTCGATCACCAGAGATTCATCAGCATCAATGCCAATTCAAGTACCATTGCGTCTGGTAGCAAGCCCCAGAATACCAGCATGCAAGCTGCGCCACATCGAAGCTGGGAGGGTCTGCGCAACCACACTCCATCGTCACCTAGCTCACCGGATTATGTCGTGCCCACCATCGTGGCGCCGGACTCCAGCCGCAATACGACATCGTACACTGCGCATCCCTACGGTGGAGTGAACAACCTATCACCAAGTGTTACATTCCCAGACAATGCTGGGGACGACATGTACTTTGACGACGGCAACTTCGACCAAGACCTGAACGGCATACACGGTGGCAGTATCGATGAGAACGCATTTGATGACGACCGCTTCTTGTCCCGGCCCGGCCTGGAGAATCGCTACCACCACAGTCGTGACCACAGCGATTTCTCTGCACTGAGCGCAGGCAGCGATGGTCCGTACCCAGTCTTCGCCATGTCGCAGAACGCTCAACGTGTTAGCATGCAACGGTACTCGCAGATGATGCTGGAGGATCTGCCGTTACAGACTGGTGCCGCGTTTGATCCGAAGTATATCCCCCAACGAAACCCGTCCGAGGATGCGAAGAGGCAGGGATTGAGTAGTCGTGTGCCACCCGTGCCTGTACCAGAGACCGATCGAGAAGCATTTGGCCGTATGCAGCATAGTCTACAGTCGTACCACTCTGCACTGGCGGCTGCGGCCAATAGGGCCGCGGCCGAGGGAAGATTTACACGACAGCCAAGTGTCAGTACTATGCAGAGTAACACGCTAGACATCAAGGTCGGCGATGGAGATGCGAGGAGTATTATTGCAGATGACAAGAGCCAATACTCCAACAACGAAGACGGCGGTGACATTCCTATGCCATATTCACATAATGGGAGCCTGTTGGACCGCAAAGGATCGAATGTCAGCCATCTCACATACCTCACAACGTACAGTGCACCGAGGATGAGCTTTGACTTTGGTTTCGACAGCACCAACATGACTTCAGGTCCGATCAATGATGATTACAGCGACGCTGGAGATTTCGGCACGGAAGAAGACGACCTCATCGCCGCGGCGAACGCAGAAGTCCTAGCTTCAGATGAACAAGGCTTCTATGGCCAAGAGTTCCAATTCTATGGTCGCCCTCGTGCCAACTCTCGCGAGGGCGAGGTAGAATACGTCAATGGAGGTTACTTCGGCGCAGATGGCGAAGACGGCATTGCAAGGAACAAGAGTCTTAAGGAGCCTAGTCTCACCCCCATCACGGAGAGATCGGAGTTCAGCACGAGGAATAGTTTGGTGGGCTGGGGATTCCACGGTGCCATGTCTCCTGCTATGGCGAGAATGCCGCATTCCCCGCTTGTCGATGGCCCGGCGCCGCAGAGCTTTGACGAACTCCGACGATTAAGAGGGCAGGCGTTTGGCGGTGGAAGCAGCTTGAAGAGCGCCGGCAGTAATCGCTCCTCTTCACAGAGCTTGCAGGCTCTGAGCCCCGCGATGGACATGAAAGCTGGACCGCATGGCTCAGGCTACTTCGGAGGTGTGCCCATGCAGCTTGGCTACAGTAACTCCAGTAATGGATCGAGGAACTCCAGTGTGCCGAATAGTGCACACCCTGTGCAAGTCCCGACGGCTTCTGCGTTCCAGGGATTCAACTTCAGCGATTCGCCAGCATCGGCGACTTCCTCGCATAACGGCGCTGGGTGGATCGAAGAGCATGAGCGGACGGAGTTCAATACACCTCGCAAAGCGTCTGCGGCGCCGTTGGAGCCTGTCACCGCGAAGAAGAATGGGAGGGCGGCGTCGCAATCGCATAGTCGAAATGGAAGTGGGGCCGATAGTGTTACGTATGTTCGAGAAGCTGACTCGGAAGGAAACCAAAGATGGTTTCTGGAAAGGAGGAGAACGAGTGAATTTGGATTGGAAGAGTTGATTGGGAGAGAAATGGTGCAGGGTGGCTGGATATGATGATGATGGTGATGATCATCCATGATGATTCTGCCGGAGAGATTGAGGAGCGGAACTTATTGTGGATGTAGATGTTTTCGAGAATGGTGCGTTGTAGCGCTGGCGCTTTGTTTTGGGGGCTTTGGAATATGTATGGATGGGGGAGTGTCGAAGCGAGAGGGGCATACCACCAGCACCTTAATAGAGCACCACTCCCAGGAACGGATGTAGACAAGGACGGAGGCGCCCAAAAGACTGTATATCGTTAGTAATGCCTTGTTCGGAGTACATATCTGCATAGAGGTACTCGTGCCTTGCGAAGACTTTCCGATCATGTGGTACGCGCATTGCCACAATGCGTGCGGGTGTCGGCCGGTCCTCTCTTACCAGCGAGAACTGATACGTACTCCGGTGTGGCAGATATGGTTGAGAGCAGCCATTATTGCACACCACATGTCGTCAGTGTGTTCCAGAGAGATACCTCCTAGCATGTATACATTGCATGATCGATCGGGCAAGGCGTCAGACATGTTGTCAGAGCTACCGTTATGTAGTTCTCAGTGGATGTGGACGTCGATCGCGATTTGTTGTTGTTGTTGTTGTGGTGGTGGTGGTGGTGGTGGTGTGGGCCGCATGTCGCCGGCAAGTGGAGCGTGCCAAGGTGCAGGTGAGGAAACAGCCGACAGATACGTAGCAGCAAATGCCGTGGCCGTTTTGACGATCCTTCACGTTCGTTAGTTAAGCGAGGCGAGGCGAGGCGAATTCCTTCACCGCCCATCAATGGGAAAACGGAAGATGATCATGTGAGTTGGTGGTATGTATGTATGTATGTATGTATGTTATATGTGTATGTATATGTGTATGTATAATGTATATGTATATGTATAGATGTATAACGATATATATATGGATATATGGATATATGGATATCGTGCTGTAGATCTCCATGTCGTGTTCATTGCACGCACGGTAAGCTGAAAAAGTGACCCATCGTGCCACCCATTGATGATTCTGGCCATGGAAGCTTAATTCTGTGAGTGTATCCCGAGTCGTTCTTCGCCCGTTCGTATGATCCAACACGACAACGCATACCTGTGAACCTCTGCATCCTTCGCACCTCGTCTGACTCGACGACACGATGCATTCACTTGTTACATCCACAGCACTCCACGGATCTTGGACGTGGTGTTCATGTCGGTGACTTCCGTATCACATCGCATCGCATCGCATCGCATCGCATCGCTGTCTTGCGCACGTCCGTCGCACGGCATTGTTGCAGACAGAGATAGAACTCGATGGAGTCCAAGACAAGACGACAGTCGTTCCGAAAGACACTGGCAGATGCCGGTCTGCCTCAGGACTACCTCGACGCGCTCGAAGACAAGCGGAGACAGCTGGATGAGTCAATACACAAATACATTGCTGCCAAGGAACGGGACTACAAGGCTTTTGAGAAGGAGTTGCGCCAGTCGCACAAGTTCGAGCAGGACCGGGGTGAAGTGTCGGGCAGAGTGAAGAGAACATGGCAGGACTCGACGAGGAATTCGACCGACGTGTCGCGTGTGCAAGGCCAGCATCAGCATGCCGTGGATATGCTGTTGGCTGCCGGTATGCGTAGAGATCAGATCGGCCAGTCCGTCGCCGTGTCAGTGGCAGTAGTGGATGACGATAGTGCAGGCACAAGGTTGCAGACGAGACCATCGTTGACGGACATGGTGGATAGACGGACGGGTATGGAGCGCGACAAGGACTTTGTCGGCGTCTTTACGCCAGCATTCTTGCCTGCCCTTATCAACGGAAAGGACGACAACGAGCTGAAAGAAGAGCAACGCGCGTCGTCGGCATCCGCGCTGAATGAGTCGGCGAAAGGACAAGACGAAGTGAGTGGCGTGCAACGGGCCCACTCGGACTCTGCTGTACAAGCAAAACTCAAGCGACCAGTGGAGCTGCAAATGTCCCAGCGAACTTCCTCTTCCGGCTCATCTGGAGATGGCCGACTCGCTTCGGCGCTCAAGTCGTCGACTGGCAGTCAGAAGCCCTTCCAGCGGAAACGAGTATCGCTTGCTGTTGGCGACACAATCGTAAAACCGTCAGACAATGTACCCCAAAGCATGGATAGCAGCAACAACAGCACACCTTCCCACTCGAGGACTCGGTCACCAAGAAGCGAGCCCGTATCGGACGATGCCGTGGTCGCACAAGCGATAGAGTCACTGAACACAATCCGTCAAGCTCAAGGCTCAAAAACAGATTCTGCGATGGATGACTCACCTTCCACCATGCCCGAGTCTCGGACATGGTCGAGAGTCCCTCCTTCCTCAGTGGACGAGAACCCCAATCGAGATCAAAGTGGGCCGAATCCTCGTCCGATCACAAGGATGCCTGCACTCTCATCTTTCTCAAGTCCCCCTTCGACAGCCACAAAACCCAAACTTGATCCAGATGGAGATCTTTTCGACCTTCACGAAGAAGATGACGACTCGAACACAAGGCCAGATAATGTCACCGATGATGCGCTAGACAGCGAAGACGACATCACCGGCCGAATCTCGCTCAATCACGATATCTCGGGACAGTCTGATGGTGAGCTTTACGACGAAAATGCAGGCCTCGTGCCACGGGACGATGACCACGCAGACCACATCGAGTTTTATCCTGGCTCCGTACAACAACCCTCCGATCCAGGCTTTCGCAGACCTTCGGTATCACGGGATCCGATATATGCTGGGAACGACTATGCACGCGAGGAGCAATATTCCGTCGCGAATGAGATATATGGGTCGTCGTATAATAGACCTAACAAAGGATCCTTTACGTCAGGGTCACTGGGCGAGAGCTTCATGGCGAGGAATGCGGAGCTGCTAAGGAGAGGCCCGGCTGCGGCACAGCTTCAAGACCAGGTGCGGTCTTGATCATTGGATGTAGGCAATAGAGGTACTAGAATGGGGGCTGTACACGATTGGGAACGGCATAGCATCGCTTTTCGATACCCACAAACGTTTACGTTGCACATGAATACGAACATAAATTCACAAGGGGCAGAGATGCAATGATTTCCGTCTTAGCTTCCTGCACAGCCAGTAAGCACTTCACATGGCCGGCGCCAACGCTGCAGCTCATACGGTCGTTGCGAGCGCGAATATAAAATTTCCCCCCAAACCATTCCGGCTTCACCGCAACACAGGACGATATCATCATCTTCCCCACCAACTTTCACTTCCTTGCTCGTCACCCTGACAGTCTCATCCAATGGCCCCTCTACTTCCACCTAAGAGCCATTCACAGCAAGCGGAAGAGCCTATATGATTACCCTGTCGCGTGAGCATATACACACACACACACAAAACATGAAACCTCGCTGTGCTGTAGTGACACTACGCCGCAACCCTGGCTTGGTACGCAAAAAGCTGCCCGATGGTTTTTTTATTCTTGTGGCATTGAATCCAGCTTCTCGCAACATGACGTGTTGGGTCTGCATTATTTCGCGTCGCGGCCTTGTTGCGGTGATTGGGGGTCGAATCGGAGATATACACGTGGAACGTGCAGAAGGTCTTTGTGGTCGTAAGGGTAATTAGTCTCTCCTCTGGAAGTGTAGTATTCCTAACAAGTGCATTTTTTTTGCTTCGCCGTCTGGGTAGGTAGACAACACCGGATGCACCACGGGCTTGAACGGGGCAATGGCTGATATGTGGATCAAGAAATCTTTCGTCAAGCAACAGCTTGACATCAAGCACAATCGTTGACGGTACTCTAGTTATCCGCACAAAGCGCTTGAAAGAATATATATAGGCGAATGAGGTTGGCTGCAGAGTGCGAAGATGGCTTTCACGATCATAGATCAGCCCCGCAATCGCACTCGAAGCATGTGCCCGGCTCGTGCCACAACCGGAAGTCTGCCCCGCTGACGTAGTTCAGCTTGCAATGTTTCTGATTTGCGTGCGTGCTCGCATTCCTCGACTGATGTAGCTGTTGCGCATAACTGTTAACACACGTTTCCGTGCTCGTTGTCCTATCAGGATGATCATGCGCTCAATAAGCCGACTTGGCATCAACCTGGTTTCAGATGATCCGGTATGATGATGCTGATGATGGTATGATAAGGCGCCGAAAGCTGCCGTAGCTTCTTTGCTTATTTTCCATTCTCCAATTGCCCTTGTCCTCTCAGTCCCTTCAAGACTGCAAGCACTTCCTCCCTGGGTTCATTGTTGAAGTATCGCACGTTTTCACCTACATCGCAACAGCCGCGTTCACTCGAGCTTCCTCGTGGGCCACATCAATCATGGCTACCACCATCGACATGCCAATTCGACCACAATCTCCGTACATCGCGCCCGACACAACAATCGACACGGATGCACATTATGAGGCGAGCGCAGCATCGCGTGTTTTCGCCCTTCCAGAACTCCTCGAGATCGTTCTATCGAAACTCAGCACGAAAGAGCTGCTATTGTGCCAAAGAACAAGCAGAACTTTTCGCTATACAGTCGACGGCAGTATGCGGCTAAGGAGGCAGCTGTTCTTCGAGCCGGATTGGTCACTCGAAGGACGGCTGTTTGACGCATACGGGAAGGACAACAGGCCAGGTCGCAAACCCGAAAACAACCGGCTACTACTTCGCGCATTTCCAGGATGCTACCCGACAATCACACTTGTGATTGTGACCGATGCCGCAAATGGTGGCCAGATGACTCTTGCACCTGGTTCCGCAGGTAAAGGTAGACGAGGAAGCGAGCATTGGTCTTGGGACGTTTGCATTAGTTTTCCAGCCGATCGCAAGCCGCAATGCTCCCCAGCGGTGGACTATCCTGAAGCCAGCTGGAGGAAGATGTTTCTTAGCCAGCCGCCTTGCCAAAGCTTGTATCTTGTTCGGAGATGGCAGCGTAGCCTGCGACCTGCGATGGTCAGAGAAGGTGGGATCACAATGGGCGATCTTTTCAGAGAGGCGACGGCGGCAGAGCCTGGCTGCAACGACCGTAAATGGCACCAGAGCTACATCTCGAGCGACAGAGACTGGCATTTCGAAGGCAACATCAGATGCTCCAGTGTCGAAGATGCACTGTAAGCGGAGACTCGGCTTTTAGAAACGCGAACCAGCCATTGACGAAAGCGCTAGGACGGAAAATTCCATGGGATACGTATATTCGAGAGAATTGCAGAACGGCCGAGCAAGAGCGCTGAGTGATGATTGGGATCCTGGCCACAATGTCGGCTTCGGAATCGCAGCAGGAGCGACTCCTGAGAACGATGAAGCGGCAACGGCTGGATGGTTTGGTACGTGACTGTTAAGCATCACGATCGCAAGAGCATTGAGGAGGCGGCGTGATTGGGGCCGCACAGCCATGGGGTTTGGGCATGGTGGTTTGTGATGGTGACCAGATCGTAATATGCGCGACTTGGGAGAGGTTTGCGTGGTAGGCAGGTTTGGCGTAGCTTTGGATTTGGCAGCGAATACTTTGAAGACCTTTCATCAAACATTCGATCTGATGCCTCCTTATCCATAGCGGAAGTCGTCCGTCCAATAGGATAAAGATGTCTTGCGCACTCTAGCCAGCATCCACTCCATAGTCCACCGAGCATTATGAACCATTGTCTCGTGCAAGTATGCGAAGGTGCCACATTACTTTTTCCTGAGATCTTCGATACCATCGTTCCTGGTGAAAGCCTCGTAGTCTTGCTTGTCATTCTCCTTTATTTCCTTTACTTGCTCATCGATGCCCTTGCCTGCGTACAGCATGGGATTCCTGCCCTCACCTTCCAACTCGGTGCTAGTGGCAATGGGCTTGTTGCCACGAAATCTTTTTCGCATGTCAACCATACCGCGCTTGCATTGTCCATAGCCATGAATGAGCTGTTGGCACTGTGTGGGTAGCTCGTCCTTGAGCGGCGGTCGTAGACAGTCGGAGGCGCTGTGTCGATGGATGATCATGCAGTCGCTGTTCTGTAGGCATTCGGCCAGCGCTGCGCGGATATCCTTGCACGAGGATGGCATCTTCAGAAATTTGAGTGGTCTCAATATCGCAGTCTGAAGATGTCGGCTGCCGATTCAAAGGAACTTTGCTGATGTTTGAACGTCCAAGCACAGCAAGCAGAGTACCTTTTGGGCGGATCGCGGGAGTCTCAATGCGGCTTAGCCAATCACCAGCCACCCGAGTGTCACATGAAAGACACACTGACGAACCACTCAATGGCAGCACGAGCACATACATGTTACTAGCATCACACGGATAGCACGCCGCTCCACGCGCTGGAGCAGGTACAATCGCTCGCCATGAGTCTCCCCTTCATCCTAACATAGCGCCAGATCTATGGTATTTCTCAAGGCAACGACACAATGGCGCCGATACCTTTCATCGGACGCCTGCATATCAACGAGTACCTGGCGCTTGCTGCCTCATTCTTGCTCGCCGGCCTTGAAATACTCATCCGAACCATCACCTTACTGCTTCCAACGCCGATAATACGCCTCTTGTACCGCCTGAGTCGCAATGCCTTCAACAGCTTGTCGTCGCCCTATTCGCGACGAGCTCGAAATCGGCGGAAAGGAGTGTCGAGTCCGATTGCCCAGGCGCACGACTTTGTGGAAATATGCGAGCTGTCTGGATACTATGCCGAAGAGCACGTCGTTCAGACGAAAGACGGCTATCTGCTGGGTGTACACCGACTTGCATGGAGACGAGGCGAGGAAGACCAGCGCATCAATGCTGGGCCGGGAAGTTTACAGAAGAAAGTCGTATATTTGCATCACGGCTTGATGATGAATAGCGAGGTCTGGGTATGTATCACCGAAGAGGAGCGATGTCTGCCCTTCCAGCTTGTCGAGCAGGGTTACGATGTCTGGCTGGGCAACAATCGCGGCAACAAGTACAGCAAGAAGAGCGTACATTACAGTCCTACCGATGTGCCCTTCTGGAATTTCAGCATGGATCAGTTCGCTTTCCACGACATTCCTGATAGCATCAACTATATCTTGGACACCACCCATCAACCCAGTCTGTCGTACATTGGCTTTTCCCAAGGTACTGCCCAGGCTTTTGCTACGCTGTCCATCCACCCGACTTTGAATTCGAAAGTTGACGTCTTTGTCGCGCTTGCACCTGCAATGGCGCCTCCTGGCTTGGCATCTGGCATTGTGAGCTCCCTGGTCAAGTCGAACCCAGAGGTCTTGTTCCTCCTGTTCGGACGGCGTGCTATTCTTGGCAGTACGACCATGTGGCAAGCACTTCTATACCCAGCTATCTTCCAGTGGGTCATTGACAAGAGTCTGCACTTTCTGTTTGGATGGAACGCGCTAAACATCACACCGCACCAGAAGCTCGCTGCATATCCACATCTGTTCTCTTTCACAAGCACGAAAAGTGTGGTTCACTGGTTCCAAATCATACGCAATGGGAAGTTTCAAATGTATGACGACGAGGTCTCCGGTCCAACTAGCTTCAGCACAGGCAGCAAATACTACAAAGTCGCGAAGTTCCCGACCAGGAATATCAAGACGCCGGTCATGCTCGTGTACGGCGGTAGTGATAGCCTGGTAGACATCAAAATCATGCTCAAGGAGTTACCGCGGCATACTATCGTGAAGTGTGTTCCGAAGTACGAGCATCTAGACTTGTTATGGGCCAACGATGTTGACACACTTGTGTTTCCGCATGTATTGCAAGCACTGGAGGATAACGCGCAACCATCCGCCACCGAACGTGAAACTCTTGGCTGGAAGAAGCATATGCGTCTGCTACGACCCAGCATATTTGACGCGAGTATGCACACGCCGAATGGATCGCAACCACCGGGCTACTCCGAGGACGAGCAAGCTCGTGCTGGTTATTCCTCAGACGGTATGCCACAAACGCCAGCGACTGAATACGACCGCCCCTCCACAGCTGAGCAGATGGATGAAAGCGATGAGGACGACCTCTATGGGCCGGCAAAACCTTCCAAAGGCGTCGCTTCCGCACCTTATGCATTAGTGCATACCTCAGCTCGAGACATCGAGTTACCTTCAAGCAATAGCGCGGTAAGGTCCAGCTCAGGATCAACAGATGCCACATTGACCTCACACCAACGCAGAACAACACCGCCGTCACAAAGTTCAGCGCCGACGAAGAGTTCACCCCGACCGGCTGGGCACCTGGAGCGGTTAGATACGGACTATGTCGATCGCTTGGGTCATATCAACAGCAACCAGGCACAGAGGAGGCCCCATGAAATTCGAGCGGAAGAGGTGGTGAACAGATATCGACAGCAGCATAAATCGCCCAGAGCAGCATCCAACGAGTACCCGCGTGCTGCGAGCACGGCTTTGACAAACACGAGTGTCGATACAGATCAGACTGTAGTGCAGCACAGACCCGAAGGATGGTGGAGCTCGGCGAGTTCAAGTACGGCTAGCCTGGCGGAACAACCAACAACGACGACGCGATAGAATGCGTTTTGCGTAGTATCGCTGCCAGCGCCGACATCTGCGTTTGCTACTTCTCCCGAAATATGCGATTTGTGGTGATATGGCGGATACACGAGCCCCACGACTCGAATATGCAATTCAACGCAGTGTTCGACCTTTTGCTGGTGATTCTGGCCATGATGAACTTCGGTGCGTTTTCGTATATGCGAACTTGTAACGACATGCTCAAGAAGCTGGTAGTCTATCTATTAGCTTGTCCCAATTATCTCCTCCGCCTTTTGAGCTCCCAATTGACCTCAGTTGGATCAAGGTTCTGCGCCATCGAAGCGTCTTGCTCGTTCATCTCATTGATAAGCAATTTGAGCTCTCGTTCAGCCGCCGTCTCGCCATCAGTGTCCTTGATGGTCGCCTCCGACTCCACATTATCATTATTATACAGATCGCCCAGGTACCCGCCAAAGTAGAGCACAGCATTAAGTATCTCCTTGCCTACAGGGATGATGTCGTCCTTCGGCAGCAGGAAGCCGTACGTGCCCCGATCGCGCAATTTGATCTGATATGCGTATCGTGTCCCTATAGTGTGATAGAAGAAGTCCAATGCTGAGCCACCGGATGGCTCAATGCGGGGCGAAAGGTGCTGCTTTGGGCCGTTCTTGGTCGTGAAAGCTGCGTTGCCTTCGCAAGCTGGCATGATCTCGTAATTGTGTCCGTGTGTTGTACGGATGGCCTTACCGATTCCATACGCGACTTCCTCGAGGTTCTCGAGGCCGGGAGGAGTAGCTTCGCAGGAGTAGCTGTACGGGTACAAGATCTGCTGGGAGTATGAGTGAAGATCCAAAAAGCCTACAAACTCGACGTTGTTGTTGTCGGTCTCGTTCTTGGCCCAGTCTGCGAACACTTTTGCTTCGGTTGCTTCGAAAGCAGAGGTGCCGGCATAGCTTTCGCTGCATGGGTTGTCCGTTGCTGACCATTCGAATCCGAAGGCTTTGTCAAGATCCATCCCCTTACAAAATCGTAGGCCAGTCTGCTGTCTGTTCTTACGCCACAAACGATCTGTCTCCCACGTGTAGGTGTAGCCATCGGGATTCAATGTAGGCACGAGAACGAAGTCGAAAGCTTCGAGCAGCTTTGTAACCCCAGTAACCTTGCCGTATCCGGTGATCAGCGAGTAGGCGATATAGTTTACTGTTGTGGTGCTTATCCATTCTCTGGCATGCAGACCCCCTGACACGAGTATGGTTCTCCGCTTAGGTGGATCTGGATCGTCGTTGTTTGTGGGGTGAACACCAACGCGTAGTGCTGGGATGCTACGCCCTTCAGCTGTAAGTCCAATGCTGATCTTCCGGACGTGAGTAGTGTATAAAGACGCGAGAAGTCTCATCCATGGGTCAATCACTGAGAAAGGTTGGTAGTCTGCAAAGAAAATGTTGGTCTCGGCATCGGAAACTGGCTCGAGAGCAGGACTGAACGGCCTGCGAGTTGGAACGTGAGGAGGCGCATCGGTGGTAGCGTGTTTGTCATGGTGCGGGTACGTATTGGCAATGGCTTGCGCAAGGGCCTGCTCTCTGAGTAGAGGTGTATGCGCATGTTGTAGACTATCGGGTAATAGTCCCAGTAGATAGGGAACATGATCCCTGTCCAAGCGAATATCAACCCAGTCATCGCTGAACTCCCATACATCCAGCAACTGGTTATCGATCGCTTCCACCATATACTCGGCCTCCTCGTGTGTAGTTATATCAAACCTGAGCACAATATCCTTTCCGTGTTGTGAAAACATGTGCGGCGGGAAGATCTTGGGATCGGGCTTCACACGCTTGGGTTGCCATATCGCGGCCAGCATATCATGAGTGAAGGTGTGCCATCGTTCGAGTCTTGGGCGAGATTCTGCTGGGTCGAGGGAGTGGTCTGGGTTCTGCAGCGGTCGTTGGTCATGAGCAGCAGGAATGGCGAACACTAACGATGCCAGCAGCGCCGGCAAGGCGAGCAGTGTCCGTTGGAGTCTCATTATGACAGTGCCAGCAGCAGTGCCGGCTTGTCAGTTGAAGCGACCTTCAACAACGTTCAACTTGTTGTGAAGGTCATCATGTTGATAAGCCGGTGCCTGACCGGCAGATCACCAGTGAGCTTGCGGGGTGGCACACGAGCACTTGCCGAACTTCACCCTTGTCAAGCGGTCGCATCGAGGATAATTGAGAGTTTTAGAGTCCTTTATATGTACCATTAACTAGTACGATCATTATCATTTCTAACCAATCGCAACGTCCGTCTCATGATTCTCATCATCCATTGCTCAAGCAGCTTGACCATCTCGATATGTTGTATACATGCTCATAGTAAAGCTGTGGAACCGAACTGCTCATGGCAGACGACAACCCTGACGTCCTGGAGCTTCTTCTTGAACAAGCAGGAACGGAATATAAAATGCTCGTGGAAAAGCTTTCACTCGAGCTGCTTGGATGTCGCGAACAGCGCGCCCAGGTCTCTTAACTCGAGATGGCAATCATATAGACCAGCTCCTTGGGATGGTGCTCCAGCGCTGCATCTCTAGCCTCGTCTGGCTGGGCATCCACGTGCAGCTCCGATAGCGCTCGCGTGACGTCGTGGAAGTCTGTGAGATGATGGTCAGTGCTGCTCGAGATAGCGCACAATCCGTGCGTAGTGTAGGAGATTCCCTCGAGGAGCTGAGGCACATATGACTGCTTCTTGCTCGGGATTCTCAACTCCAACAGTCATTCCCCATCGCTACTCCGGCCTCCGTCTGAAGTCATGCTCAACTCTTGATCCATACTTCTGGACTGGATCTGATACTATTCTAGCAGCGTGACTCTCACGTTGTCTTATGAAGCAGTATACGATATCGACAGTATGGCGTGGAGGCGAAGAAGAACTCGGAACCTTTGCAGTCTGGAGCACTACCTATATTGTTAAGTCAGAGATGGCGGGAAGGTTTAGCTAAGATTCCCTCAATATGAAGGTAGAATGCGTCTCAAAGGGTATCCTTCTTATGTGCCGGTACTCGTGGCGCAAGGCTTGCGCCGTGCGGGTGTGTCAGTTGTGATGTGTATATGACTGCCGGGCTGCTGTTCCCGTTAGCGACCATGTGAACGAATATCAGCTCCAGAGTCTTGACGAACACGGCGAAAGCGAATTCGGCCTTAAATTTGCCACTGCCTACTAGGAATACCCTAAACCTGCCAGGTAAGTATTGCAGAGACAAGCAACAAGACAGAAAAAGCCGTCGGTATTGTGTATCGTAAGTGCGACCAACTATGCCTGGGAAACAAGGTATATCACCTTCCACTTCGACTGCACTAAGCCTGGCTTCCAGACGTCTTTAATGCTTCGCTCTGTAGAAACCGCACTTGCTGTCTGGGGTTGTATGAAAAGCCGCTACTTCTGCATCATCAGTTGGACGAACTCGTTGTCTGCACACTTGTCAGTATGCTATGGCTGTAGCTGTTTGGTACATTTGTGGTATTCTCACAGTCGATCCTTCCATCACCGTCCTGATCTGCTTCCCGAATCATCTCATCGACCTCATCGTCGGTTAACTTCTCGCCGATGCTGGTCATGACATGTCGCAGTTCTGCGGCAGAAATGAAGCCATTGTTGTCACGATCGAAGACCTTGAAGGCTTCACGGATCTCTTCCTCGGAGTCTGTGTCCTTCATCTTGCGGGCCATCATGGTGAGAAACTCGGGAAAATCAATTGTGCCATTGTTGTCGGCATCAACTTCGTTGATCATGTCTTGCAGCTCGCTTTCGCTAGGGTTCTGGCCGAGGGAGCGCATGACAGTGCCGAGCTCCTTTGTGGTGATTTGTCCTGGGTATAAGATTAGTGTGATATGGTGTCGCAAAGAATGTGGTCGCAGTACCATCGCCGTCCTTGTCCTGTAATTGCTTGTCAGCCTTTGCGTCCGTATGTGGATAGGAAGTAGGATGGAAGAGGAACTTACGAACAGGGAGAAGGCCTCCTTGAACTCTGATACTTGCTCCTCAGTCAATGAATCCGCCTGCGATTACACTGCCGTTAGCGACGTGCTCTTGTGCCCAGCCTGGCCAATGCTGCTGTTTCTCAAGTCCCGATGATACCCTCAGCCGGCGGGGTATGTGCGACCACTCGTACCATGGTAATACTGTCTGTCGAGGCTGTAGTTGTTGCTGTGTCAATCGCTAGGTGTGTAGAGTGTGTTTGGAGGTCCTAGTGTCGGCAGTGGTGCGGTATCGAGGTTCTGTAGCAGAGTGTTGTACAAGAGATGGTGAAGTTGTGTGGAAGTGGGCTGGAAAGAGCAGGACCCTTGAGCGGCGCAAGCAAGATGAACGAAGCTTGACACAACAGGGCAATTTGACCAGGCCCTACACATCATCACGCGTCAATCACAGGCCAACTCCTTGCATGTGATAGTCGACTAGCCCGTCCGCAGGGTTAATAATAATTGTTATTCTGCCAGGCGAAGTGCTGCTCACATGCCACTATAGCCCCTTCAGGCGCGCGCGACAGGAGCTCATGATGCCGACGCAGCTGACGAGACAACTGTCGTAAAATGCGACCTCGCCCTCCGACATAGAGGGAGAACAATGTCTACTGCCGTGCAGCTAGGCGCGTTCCGAGACAGAACGAACCTGTAAGCCTCCCCGAATGCGTAGTCAGTGCTATAGTGTCGACCATTACAATGCTGACTTGATAGCGCAGCTTCATTTCATATCGACAATCATACACCCACCACCCAGCCAAGCGTACCAAGTTCACTGGCCCAGGCAATGGCCGCTTCACGGACGAGCCGACGGATTCGGAAAGGGCAGGTCTTATGTCCAACCTGGAGGTTGATGGGGATGCAGTGATTGAGATGGATGTGCTGCCTCCAAGGTGGCTGGACATCCAGGACGAGATCGACCAGGTACTGGCAGACATTGCAGGCAAGATCAGGAGATTGGATCAGATGCATGCGAAGCATGTATTGCCTGGCTTCGATGACGAGAGCGTCAAGGCAAAGGAGGAACGGGACATTGAAGGCTTGACCCAAGAGATCACGCGAGATTTCACGACTTGTCAGAAGGCTATTCGAAGGATTGATCGTCTCGTGCAGGAGCAACAGCAGCAGAGCGGTGGCAATGTGTCAAATGCAGACGCGACAATGGCGAAGAATCTCAAGATGAGCTTGGCGTCGAGGATCGGAGATGTGAGCACAACTTTCAGGAAGAAGCAATCTGCATATATGAAAAAGTTGCGACAGCTTGGCGGCATGGGCAGCAGCAGTCCCTTCGACCGCTCCAGCACGCCAATGGCACAAACCCCATACAACGACCCAGCAATGATGGATTCCGAAGCCGATCGCTCCTCGGCACAATCTACACTGCTCCAGACTGCGCAGGTACGGAAGCGAACCGGTGTACAGGATGCAGCTATCGAGCAGCGCGAGCGCGAGATCGAAAAGATCGCTCAAGGCATCATCGATTTGTCGAACCTATTTCAAGAGATACAGACTATGGTCATCGACCAAGGTACGGTTCTGGATCGCATCGACTACAACGTCGAGCGGACCGCCGAGCATGTCAAGGAGGCCGACAAGGAACTCAAAGTCGCCACTGGATATCAAAAGAAGAGTACAAAGCGGAAGATCATCTTGCTGCTCATATTGATCGTAGCGGGCATGTTCATCTTGCTACTGTTAAAGCCGAAGAGCCGGAGCGGAGGTGTTCCAGCTGCACCACCTCCCGCCATCGAACCTCCTGTGGCGAACGAGCCTGACAGTGAATTGCCGCCTCGGTTGCGGAGGGCAATGCCAGATGGCGATGGAGGTCCGTCACAGGAGAGTGAGAGGCATGCTGATCGGAAGCACGGACGATGGCGGTCTCAGGTACAACTTTATGGCGCTCTGTTGACATAGCTGATATGTCGGATACCTCGTCCATCATTCATATCGTCTGGACGGACTGCAACTCTACGCCGTCTGATTGGATAGTGCTGGCAGCGAAGACATCACCGCTTGACTGGCTGGTTGGGTTGAACGCCGATGTCGAAGCCGAAGCGGTGGTCGATGAAGCACAAGGCAGCACCATGTTGAAAAGCTCCGAAGCGTATGAGCGCTGGGATCCAGTCTGTAGCGGTCGAAGGTATTCAGGTCGCCGTCTGGAAAGTGACCGACAAGAGTTCAATGTCAAGCTCAGAGAAGCTAGGCAAACATGCTGGATACGTTGAAGAAAGCACGGACAGTTAAGTTTCACCGAAGACCTTGTCGTCGCATGTCTTCTCCTTGTTTCCACATTCGGCAATGTTTGCTGTATCGGGCTATACAGGCACAGCCCTTTTGGCCATGCTGCTGGCTCATTTTCAAGCTCAGCAATGCCTGAATCCGATAAGAGAGACTTACCTGCAGCTTCACCCAACTTCAAATGCGAAGCCGATGGCACCTCCGGAGGCATACTACTGAAGACTTCGCCACGCTCTCAGCTATCTTCACCCAGGAACAAGAAGTCAAGGTTAGCACAGGAACGCCACTCCTATGTGTAACGCTGCAAGCTGGCTTCGTCCGCCAAGACCTTTGCGCAGACTAAGACCCAGCAAATAGAAACGCAGGCCTGCCAACGAGAGGTCTTTAACAAGCATAAACGTCACAGTGAGTCCTGGCCACGGTCTACACGGCACATTCCATAGGCCCGTTTTAGCCAAAAGCTACGATGCTGCATGGTTGGCCGTATGGCCGGCGAACATACTTAGATCCTTATCGACGGGAAGATCAAGCAGGCTGGGAACAAGCGTGACAGTGGTTGTAAAGGATTATGTAGATACTAGACGCGACAGGCTGCATTATTCCAAGTCATCGTCCCAACAATCATAGTGTCAGACACACATCATAACGCACGTGCGGTTTCAGTAAGAGGAGCGCGACATCCCTAAAGCAGTAGCGACTTCTGCTACATGTCCTTGGATCGTTGCGTGGTCTTAACTCTTTATCATTGTTCTTTGACGTGCCCCAACAAGCGACGCGTGGTCATTTCTGTGGGCACAAAGCATGCTTAACTCCAAGCTTCTCATGTCCATTATACAATATGCTAATTTCGAACGTCCCTTCTACTATTCATAAGAACTCATGACCGTGACATGAATCGTCTCTTCGTTATCTTTCAGCATCACGACTCTTAACAAAAGAATGCTCAGTTCTAGAAGCCAGCCTTCTATCCTTGCTGTTATACTGAATCATCAATTTCGTGATGCCGCGATCTGCTTCAGGCAAGCTCTGTAGGCGAGTTCAGACGGAATCACAGCACTCTAACAACAACAGCCTCATCATCGTGCAGGAACCATTTCCGACCTCGTGAGTTTCTTCTTTGATGGTCTCATCGAGGCCACAGTAAACACCAGCTTCAGAGCGATTGTCCTGCTCTTCGCACACTACTCGGAATCATTCGCTTTCGAGCTAGCACTCAGCCAATATGTCATCCTCTTCTACCATTCGCAGGTTCTCGCTTCCTATACCGGGCACGCCTTTGCCGTGATCGGTCTTGCTAACAGGGCCTGCTTGACAGACGACATGATGGAAGTCAAAGTCATGGCGAGGTTCTCCTTATCAACATGTATTCTTGGTGGTAGTTGTATGGACTCTTTGATCTAGCATGGCCTGCAGGACAAAGAAGCAAAAGCTGAGGCGGCAAGCAAGACATATGCTGCGTATTCCTTGCGTTGCCTTTTTCGTCGCGGCTGTCGTCAAAGCTCCTCCAGTTTTGTCAAGCGAGCGCGGCACGGGTGTTCATATCTAGAGCACAGCCTTAATGTTTCTCTATTAGTATTGGAGGCCTTAAATCGCTTGAAGTGCCTGACTCTATCTGTTGATGGGTTCCTGCATCAAGAGATCCACTCTATTACTCTAACAATCAAACACGTCTGAGATTACAAGATGCTTGCTGACCAACGGCCTCGTCAGGATTGAAGATGTTGATGAACCTGTTCCGGCCAATCTGATCTCTACCATCGATGCCCCGTGTCGTTTTCAGCAACATCTGGAACTGCTCCGATGAAATAGCCTCTTCGTAGTGTATGTTGATCAAAGGAGGCTTCTGGCTTTTTAACCGACAGAGCACATCAGCGACTGGGTCACCATACCCAGCTTTCTCTTCAAGGGCAACAGTACTGCTCGGGTGGAAGTTAAGTGCCAGGAGCCAGACATTAAGCTTCCCATTGCTTTCCAGTGCAGCAAGCAACCGTTCTAGCCTGGCGCGTAGTATTGCCCCTTGTGTCAAGTTACGTTGGTCTACGATCAGACGCAGATGTCGCATATGCTGTACTAGAAGACAGGTCTCGAGATTGCCAAGATCAAAACTGCCGTTGATATCGTCCTGGTGGAAGGGCTGATTGTTGCGCTCATCCGGACTATCGTTGATCTCGCAGTCGAACTCGAAAACCCCGTAAAAGATTGGTATAGCTTCTTTGTGTACTGTTCTGCAGGTTCGCAGCAGTGCTTGACCCTTAACGCCTGATTTACGAATCGATCGTAACGTGCTTGCTTTCAGGTAGACTCGTCCATTCCTGACTTGAAGCCGTGGTTTGGAAAGGAGGCAGTTGTGCTCCGAGCCTGGCCGGAAGACCTGTGCGTAGACTTGTTCACGAAGTTCTGGCGGGAGTCTCCATAGTGTGCAAGACTCCATTTCCTGGTGGGTGGTATATGTGGATGATGAGTAAGGTGATGATGTAGGACATTGGAAAAAGAGGTCCACTTGGCCATTGGTCGGAGCTCTCGGCTCAAGACTTCACACCAAGACGTCACTCCTGCAGCACCTCCAACCACTTCTCGCTTCACAATCATTGCCCAAAAGCTGTAGAAAGGCATCTTCAGCGTAAGTACTATCGCTCTTTGATCAATACTCTCCCTTGAAGCTCTGCACATTCGAACGCCTCACTGCCGCAGCAACTATGCCCAACAAGATCATACTAGCAATCAACGCTGGGTCGTCTTCAGTGAAGGTTTCTGTATATTCCTACGACTCTGGACAGACATCCGGCCCACACGAGCTGGCGGCAATCCAGGTCTCTGGTCTGACAGCACCTCCTGCGAAGCTCAAGTACGACCGTGGCGACGAACACGTCAAAGATCAAGAACTTCCCGATGTGAAGGGCCAAGAAGGGGCGTTCGACTACATTATCAAACACCTCACGCAAGATGCCGGTCTAGACGTCCTGAACCACCCTGATGATATCGAATTTGCATGCCACAGAGTAGTACACGGTGGCGATTACGACAAGCCTACACGGATTGACACGGACACATATCATCATTTGGAGAAACTCTCTGACCTAGCACCACTCCACAATGCCGGTGCACTCACAATCGTCAAAGCCGTTCACGAGAAATGTCCCAAAGCCAGCAACGTCGCATTCTTCGATTCCGCCTTCCACGCCACCATCCCAAAGCCCGCGCGGACGTACGCCATAAACCCCACAATCGCTGAGCATAACAAGCTCCGCAAGTACGGCTTTCACGGACTCTCCTATGCCTTCATCACACGCAGCGTAGCATCTCACCTCGGCAAATTAGCCAACCAAACCAACATCATCGCCCTGCACCTCGGTTCAGGCGCGTCAGCATCCGTGATTCAGAATGGTAAATCAATGGATAACTCGATGGGCCTCACACCCCTAGCAGGTCTTCCAGGTGCCACTCGAAGCGGCGACGTCGATCCAAGTCTCATCTTCCACTTCACCCACGACGCAGGTAAATTAGCTCCTGGCGCGACGAAGGACATGAGCATTACACAAGCCGAGCAGATCCTGAACAAAGAATCTGGCTGGGCGGTTCTCACTGGTACAACTGACTTTGGCACAATCAGCAAGAAAGCCGACGAAGGTGACGAGAAGTGTAAACTGGCATTCGATATTCTGGTAGACCGCTTGA
This sequence comes from Exutisphaerella laricina CBS 326.52, assembly GCA_000504385.2. NCBI lineage: Eukaryota > Fungi > Ascomycota > Dothideomycetes > Mycosphaerellales > Mycosphaerellaceae > Exutisphaerella > Exutisphaerella laricina. The sequence goes on from AWYE02000522.1 coordinate 245,470, forward strand.
TCGGGTACATTGGAAGTTATTACTTAAAGCTCGGCGGCGAAGTGGACGCACTCGTCTTTGCAGGTGGTATCGGCGAGAAGGGAACGCAACTACGAACGGCCGTGCTTCAAAAAGCGAAATGCCTCGGATTCGAACTTGATGATGGGAAGAACGCGAAGCCTGGCAACGAAGTCGTGGTAGATATCGGGAAGCAGGGCAGTAAACATCGCATACTAGTGTGCCAGACGGACGAACAGGTTGAGATGGCGACGCAGTGTGCACGAAAAGCTGAGGAGCTCAGGCGCCCTTCGTGATCTCTGTCTTCCTAGAGTAGAATGGTAGTGCGGTGGTCAATACATGCCGAGGAGACCAGGGATTACCAATCGATAGCGGTGGCAAAATTATTCGCTGGAGATGCGATAGGTCGAAGACTGCCTTTTCCCCGCTGCTCCTTCGCCAGCCTGATACCCACGAAGGTATATAACCGAATGAAAGCTTGGCGCTTCTACCATGATATCCCTGATTCGTAGCTCTTCTAGCAGAATCTCACTAACTATGATGGCAGACTAGCAGAGCAGCCTCTCAGCCTACGAATCGTTTCCAGTCTCGGGACCATATGACTGCACAGCAGAGCTTTGTCGTACTGTCTCGAGGTCTCTTGGACTTTGGCAACCGAGTTAGCATAGCTTGACACTACAACGCAAGTACGTAATCAGACATGAGCTACTTCTAAGCACACGCAGCCATAGTTGGTTGATCATTGGCCTCCATAACGACACGAAATATGGTTTTAATGGTGAAAACAAATCCTGGGCTGTAGGTTTTGCCAGAATGTTCCCTTTTGGCTTTGTGCTTGGCATGCTTGAGTGAATGCTTGTGATGAGCAGGGCCGCCAACTGACCTTCAGACCTCCAGCGTGTTGAGTGATGCCGACGCTGAGAAGGACGTATTGATGCGCGGGAGGTTTGTGAAGGCTGCATAGATGTGTGTTCGATGTGTATCGTTCGATCCGAGTTCAGTGAGCACTTTCGGTCCCTGAAGAGCTGCTCTCAGTAACGCGAATGTTCTTTTGTCTAGGTTGACGTGGATACTAGTCGATGATGCTCGCAAGGCGTCTAAATTGTAATTGGGACGCCAGGGGAAGCACCAATCACATGACTGTTGCGGCGGCCAGTGAAGCGTCGCTACGGGCTCTCGGGCTTCGTGGCGACGGGAAACGGTATTGAGCTCCTCTTTGATGCAGAAAGCTTACTGTACAATGCTAACTCTCTACAAGTACAGGGCCCAATCGGCATTTATACCTTCGGGCGTCCCCTGTCTCGCAGCAGGGCTTGACAGCACGATTACTAGGTTTCTCCCGCCAAGCCGTCCTAAGAAAGGTAATGAACAGGCTGCGGGTATGCTATTGAGAGGCTGTACAAGGTGGTTGCCTTTGCCAGGACCGCCAGTGATAGAGAAGGAGGGTTAGAGTTGTGTTAGTGCGTACTGCCGAAATATACCAATACGACTCGGCGTAGGTGGTGCGGGGCACAAATACATATCGGACTGTGTCTCTCGCGATCGGCATAGTCACAACCGATTCACCATCGATTCACCATCTGTACACGCTTATATTTCTACGACATTCTCCGCCTAACGCTATGTTCTCTCTCCAAGTCTTGCGTAGCCTGCTCGTTCTCTTCGCACTTGCGGCTACCGCCCTAGGCCAGAATGATGACGGATGTGGCATTATTTGCCAGCACTGCAACACCCCGAATATTGCAAATTTTCTAGAGAAATTTAAGGAGACAAGTTAACTAACTAGTAATAGATTCAGGGCTGGTGTCATACCTATCCTAAAGGTGGCGGATTGGGTTGCACACCAGACCGAATGGGCTGCAGCAATGGATATGTATGCCTATTGTATATTTCCAAGTGTATACATGAATACTAACACTTTATTGTAGTAAAACCTCTCTATACCAACGACATTAGGATATAGTAGGTGTAAGTGGCATTGCGGGCACTACGGGGCTACGATTTTGAAGAATAGTACCGCGGTATCGAGGATGTTGTTTCTAGGCAGTATCAGAAATTTCAGCTGTGGCTCAGTGCTGTGATGCTCCGTGCGATATTGACATGCTGAGATGGTATGTAGAAGATGGGAGCTTACTTTCGATATTTGGTATTATTGTAAGGAGGTCCGGCTTCAGAGGTGCTAGCTTCGTGAGCGCATGATGTGCGCTTGGCCTTGAGCGCATGTGGTACGGAGTAACGGGACACGGGGTAGGTGTAATAAATTATGTATAGACATGGTGACCCTGCTTGCAGCTTGCTTTCATATGATGTGGTGGAACGGACTGCGAACACGTGTTATTGCATATCGGGTTGTGTTCCATATCGCACGGCTAGAGCATTGTCAGCTTAACTGCGAGGCCAGCAGCATGGAGCTCCTCGAAGCGCCACATGTGTCTAATTTCCAGGCAATGGGCAGAGCTCGCTTCTGCTATGTGGTTCAATATGTGCGCTGCGAACGTCCACCTGCAGAGTCGGTGCTTCAAAGGCGTATCTTCCAAGGACGTGAAAGAGAATCCTGGAGGATCTTTGCTGTCCATGTCGCCGTCAAGTCCCTTGTGTTTTGCAATCGTAGATAACGCACCTGAGATGTGGACTGCACGACGCGGCCCTGACCTGCGGCGCTAAAAGGACGATAGATAGGTTTGGACAAGAGCGCACGTAGATCTGCATCTGGCCAGATTGGAGGGGATTCGCAGATCAGATCTGGGAGTGTGGTGTCGTCCGCGCAAGCAAACCCAAATAATGACAGGAAACACATGGCGTTGGGCATAGTTGCCGCGGGAAATGATAGGTAGCTATGCATATCGGCAGTCCTAAATTGGGTTGACAGCTCTGCCATGAACGACACCCTCCATAGCATGCTTTTGCGACGAACAACCTGGGGTTAACCTTGGAGTCATGGCACCGCGAGGACTTTGCAAAGATCTGCGAAACGTCATCTCGTGGTCGAAGTGTGACAGCCAGGATGATGATGATGATGATGTTGTTGTTGTTGACTGTTAATAGGAGGTAGGTATCGTGCTGCACAATGGCTTATTATTGCTCAACGTTAGAACTATCGTCCCTGGATTCCTGGTGGCAAGGCGAACCAACTTTTATGCAGCTCGACGCTCTCGTCCTCTTACTACTACTGAGCTACTTCCGCACGTTAAACAACACCCAAGGATCATGTGGCCGTCTACAGTACAGGCGTCGTACAAGGACCGCGTGATCAAGCTCCACTCCTTTTCCATCTCATCTGGAGCGTCGCTACGCAGACTATCCTTGACAAATCGCGGAAAGGAGACGTTGGGACGAGCCGTGAGCGTTCCGTCATTCTCGGCACAAGGACATGTGACTGGGCAGTTGCCATCTCACGTCCAGTCTCTCGGCCAAGCCGACCAGCAGAACGGTTCGCAGGAAGAAAGCTCCAAGCAAAGACAGATGTAAAGTACCGAATAGCATAGAATAGAATAGTGGACAAGGCTGAGACCAATGGAAAGCAGTGCCCCTGGTAACCGACCGATGTTTCGCTCGTCTAGCTGCTCGAGACACGAAGTCTGTTCGCGGTGTGGCGAAACATGATGGATGGCAAGAGGGTGGCCGCCAGATCGAATGGCGTAGCTAATTTAAACCTTCCTTTCCCACGTCGTCATGCTGCATCGACGCTCGAGACCCCGTCTGCATGCCACGGAGGACACACTCAGGCCAAGAGAGCCGCTGTCGTGCATTGCATTAGAGCCAGAGTTCCGTGAACTGCAGGACGGCATTGAGATGTTCGGAGCAGAATCGTAGTCTATATTCATTCAACGCGCCAAGTCTCACGACAGCCAGCAAAGCAGTGGCGGGATCAGCGGATGTACGTGTTATGTATGCTGGTGGAGGGTGTGCACCCTACTGTATCGTGAGCACTGTCAGGTAGTAGCGAGATACGTCTGACGTAGTGGGTAGGGCCTTGTGCGGAAGCGAAACACGATAGCTTGGATTGTTGGGCACCTGCAGACCTGCTTAGCAGGCCTGCTAGGCTCATCAGGCCTTCTTCAATCTTCTTTTACATACTGCTACTACTACTACTACGACTGCGTAGTTGCAACATCGCCACTTGCTTCTACACACTTCCGCCCAGTCAACGGAACGCGGCCTCGTCAACCCTACCTACATCGCCATACGAGCGCCACGAGCCACACGAGCCACACCACCTCCATATCCGTACGCTGCTACCCCCGTCTCACTGTCAGGCGAACCTCCTTCACGCATCGCAACATACCGAACATTCCCGGGCGCGAGCGAAGTGCTTATCGTCAAGAACAAACATTGTCGACGCCCAAAGTCGCACGCTTGGCAGGTTGAAGCTTTTGCGGAAGCATGTGAACTGGGATACCTTGTCGATCGTGCATTCATCAGGCATTCAGTAAAGGTGAGAGACCCACCCGTCCGTCCTTGGCCGTTGCTGTGCTTCGCTGCCCGTCCCGCGACGATGTGGTTGAAGCAGCGAAAGCCCTGTCGGTAGCGGCGCTCTGCAAGTCTCTGCGAGTATGTGCGCTGTCTTGCTGGCCCGCTGTCGTCGTCAACCGCCAGCATTTCCCTGGGGAGCATCACTGGGCAGAGTGCTGTAAGACGCGATGTGTGCATGCGAGAGTGCCCGAACTCCACCTCCATCCAGAGCGAACTCGTTGCACAGCGTTGCTTCTGTTACACAGATTGGATCAGAGTGCCCAGCAAGGAACGATCGACGCTGACCGTAGCCATGGAGCAGTCATATCCCATCCGTCTCTCCACCCTCAGATCATACCCGACCAACGACGTAAAACGACCGCGCCCCGTCTCGCTATCCATCCACGTCCCTCGAGTCAAGCCTGTCGCTGAGATCACCCTCCCACGAGCCATGTCCTACAACCACCGCCCTCTGTCGCCAGGCGGCCGCCGCGTGCACAACTCGACTGCCGGCAGGACGTCCGACCAGGCGCTGAACAACCCCTACTACGACCAGCGCCACAGCTCCTATGCCTCCCCGCGGAGCAGCGCCACGACGTTCAGCGGCAGCGGCGTAATACCCATCTCCACACAAACTTTCGTTAACGTGCCTCCGCCAAGCAGTGTTTTTGCTTCTCGCCCTGAACAACGGTACGACTCGTACTCAGGCAGACCGCTGGATGCTGCTGGCAGACCACGTAGATCTTCACTTGTAGACGTCAATCGAGGCAGTACCTCCACGACACAGCTGCCAAGCCGAAGCAGACCGACTGTCATTCAGCAGGACTACGTCCGACCAGCCAGTCCGAAGAAGCCCACCCGGACTGAGCCGACCGATTACTACGTTACGCCTGCAGCATCACACGAACCCCGCACCACCACCACCACTACCCACAAGAAATTGTACAGCGTGGACGACGGCACCGCTAAACTGGTAGCTGATGTCAACATGCCCGTCCAAGCCAGTGGAGAAAGACATCACAGGCGAAGAGAGAGCGTGGAGCGAGGGGCGTCATATGCGAGATCGGCTGCAGAGCGTGAACGTGGCAGGAAACATTACTATGCAAACGGCACGCACAGCAAACCAAGAGACAAGAGTATCGACGACGAAGGAGCTTTCGAGTACACTGATCCTGCAAGCATGTATCGCGACACGGAGCCAAGATGGAGACCGGAAGCCAGGCAGAGACGAGGCAGCTTGGATCGTGGAGGTGCTACGAGCCGTGAGCGGCCCGTGAGTGTGCTCGACCCAACGTTTGGCTCCCGAACGAGCACCAAGGAAGTCGGTCCACCGCCAAGCACACGCGGCTGGGACAAAATCAATGACAATCTTGGGCGTACGTCTAGCGTGAGGGAGCAACCGCGAGTTGTTGCGCAATCACCTACCAGAGGAAGATTACACCAAGATCCCCTGGCATATGATAGCAATCGTGATCCGTACTACGTTGAGCCAAGAACAAACTCCATAGATCGAAGGCAGACGATCCACAACTACGACAACGCCTACGACAACTACGAAGAACGAAGAGAGCCACGACGAGAACGCAGGCAGAGTTTCACACGTGAAGGCGGCCGAGCTGGAGACAGAAGTGTCGAACGTCGAGGGTTTGGTATCAACCCGGCACTGTTCCGGCAAGAGTCTCAGACGAGGCACGGTGGACGGGATGGTAGAGGGTCTGATGAGAGCATCGACTATACAAGACAGTATCGAGATTCTGGGTATGCTGCTCCTTCGGAGCCGCACCGCCGCGAAACTGCTCCAGAAATGTCCAGCCACGATATAAGCCGACTAGAGCAAGAAAAGCGCGATAGAGAATCGCAGTTCCTGCAACCTGAAGGCCACAGGAGAACTCGCGAGCGTGGAAACTCTGATGTTCGAGAATACTCGAAGATGAGGGATCGTGACATTTCTAGGGAGCCGCGGCGTCGTGATGATGCTGCACACACGGACGACTATGAGCGTACGCGTGACAGAGAATATGAGCGGGACAGAGAACGCGAACGAGAGCGGGTACGCCAAATGGAGCCACCTGCAGACCGCGAGCGTGAAAGACATCACGAGCGGAGAGGAACTGCAGACCGAAGAGACGACCGCGACAGAGACCGAGAGCGAGACTACAGCCGGAAGGAGAATGGTCGTAAGGAGGACAGCCCGAAGCAAAGCTCAGAGCAGCTATCCTCCAAGCCAGGCCTTGCACAAGCTGCTACAGGTGGCCTTGCAGGTGCTGCAGCGGCCTTTGGGCTTAAAGGCCTGCTTAACAAAGTTTCTGACAAGCGTGATAAGGATAAAGAGGACGATCGTGACCGGGATCGTGACCGGGATGAACGCAAAGATCGCGGCGACCGCAAGGATCGTGATGAGCGTAAAGAACGTGACGAACGCAGAGAGCGCGGAGAACGCGACGACTGGAAAGAGCGTGATGATCGCGATGATCGAAGAAATGGCGAAGATCGTGATTACGATGCTCGCACGCGTGAACGCAGAAGCGGGCATAGTGGAAGCGACGAAGGACGTTACCCTGAGCATGATCGATACAAAGACGCGGATCGTGGTCTAGGTTTTGCTTTCGAAGCTCCGCCAGAGCCTCCTCGAAGCGCACCTCCAAATGCTACGGAATGGAGCACAAGCCAGGACCGTCAGCCTGAACGCGCACCTGGAGCATATCCTGTCGAAGAACGAAAACCAGAAGGGACTCCGGATTGGAACCAGCCACCCGCCCATGAGCGCATCACCCAGGAGAGACAAGCTCACGACCGCACTGCCGAACGTGTTGGCCAGCGTGATTTCGTAGAGCCAGAGCAGCCCATCGCAAGCGCCAAAGGTCAGATGCCCAGTGCACCACTCGACCCTGCCGAAGAAGATTATCGTCGTCGTATGGAACAAGTGCAAAAGGAATTAGGACGTGGTGCTGTGGAAGAGCCACGTGTATCTGACTCCGATCCCGATCGAGAACGCCGCCGACGAGAGCGAGAACAGCGTCAGCGCGAAAGAGAGGCAAGAGGTGGTGGCGGCGGCGGCTCCACGATTTCCAGTGGCATTACTGACATGCCACCTTATCCCACGAGGAACTTTGAGCGAGACGATCAGTCTACAGTCGCTTCGTCCCTGGGCGGCGAGCTGAGAAGAAAGCCTAGCATTCTGGACCAGCCGATGGCGGACGAGCCTGCTCAGATGGCACAAATCATTGACAACACCCAAAGTGACAAGCGCGAGAATCGTGTCCGTATTGTCGATCCGCCCACTGATGAGGAAGAGAGGAACAACCGACCCAAAGGAATCCTCAAAAAGCCAACTCCAAAGTTCCCCGAGGACCCCAATGCCATTCGCGAAGGTGTCGCGCCCTTGAAAGACGTGAGTTCCCCCCTATCATACTACGGTGTCTGTACATCACACTGATCGTGAACTTTGTAGGCTACCAAGAAAGGCATACCGCCAGGTGCAAGATGGACTAAGATCGACCGCCGTCTCGTTAACCCCGAGGCGTTGGAAGCTGCCCATGAACGCTTTGAGGAGCGACTTGACTGCGTCATTGTGCTCCGTGTCTTGACCAAGGAGGAAATCCAGAAGCTCGCGGATAAGACGCGGGACATCAGAGGTAAATATCACCACCATTCCCATTCTCCCCAAAAGCTGTCAGAGGAACAAGAGTATAGCACGGAGGGAACACAACCTGATGATGTGCATCAGAAAGCAAGCAGAAACAACTTGCCGAGCTCAAGCAGGCCTCTGCCCTCGCCACTGCAACGTAATGACTCTGACAACGCAGCATATACTGCTGAAGAAGAGCGTGCGGACCAGGAGCGTCGGAAGAGACTGGGCAAGCGTCGTGCATGGACATACGACCTTGGGGAAGGTCTGCGAGATATTCTTATGCATTCACTGACACAAGTTGAAGACAAGCGATACGAGGAAGAACGATCAGAACGCAGATCATCCCGACGGCCGGAACGCAACCGCGAGCGACGAGAGCGAGGCGAATACGAGTACAGTGACAGCGAGGACGAGTTCAAGGAAAAGCCGCCAAAGATGCTGGAGGCACCATCGACAGCTGGGTCAAGCACGGCAGATTTCATCCGCGAAAATCGCGACAGAAGGCACGACCGCGAGAGAGACACGGAGCCCGTGTATATGAGCGGCGGCAACGGGAGGAGAGATGAGTCGCAGAGCCGGTATGGATGAGGTTGAGACGGACAGAGCATTGCGAGGCGTTTTGATCACGAGGTCATAGCATACGACGACCACGTACCGGTGCGACCTCGACGCGTTGCCTACTGTCAGTTTCCTGAAACGGCACCCATGTCTCAATGACGAGTTTACGAACAAGTCATCAGCATCTAATAGTAGCAGAGCGCAGAATAGCGATAAGTGTACATGAGAATGACCCGCAGAGGACATTGAATATCGAGCAGGATTTTCCTAAAAATCGAGCACCAGGATCACATGTGCCGACGAGCGGGTCGAGGGAGCGTAACAAGCATCAGCGCGAACTGCTACTGTAGACATGTATTACGTCTGCAGCCGGCGTCGAGACGTCGCGACTCTAAATTACGATAACCACTTTGCGGAGCGGACGCGCAGGATTAGACGTCCGGCAAGTTTACCTCAGCCTACCCAATGTTTATTAGATTCTTGCTGCTCAATCTTGATAACATTTTCAAATATGGAGAAGAAAGCGTGCGAATACTCCACAATGAGCGCAACGACCCGCACGGCCACCCGGCTGAGGACCGGTCTGGGTCTTGACTTGCTTGGACCTGGAAGTGCTTCATCACGACTGGGTGTATAACCCGCGAGGGCGACGATCCGAATGGCCTCTCACACTCTACCGTAACCTGGAAGCCCCAAATTGTAACCCGTGCCATACATGACAGCGCGCGAGGGCAGCGGTCCATATGGCCGCTTGCAGGTAGGAGCGGTAGGGCACATCTAGGTGGTATGAAATACGGTTCACAGGTATCTCAAAGACCGTCAGTGCGAGTACACAACACAGCACGCGAGGACGGCAGCCTACATAATCAGATAGACTATTTTTAGTTATTTGGCCATACACACTAGAACGTTCGCTTACGTCTCGCCGGCATGTCGCTAATTAGCAACCAAAGATGTTACGAGAGCAGCGGATTGAGCAGGTAGCAGAAGCTAAGATTGTATCGTCCGTTTAACCTAACGTCATCCACGGGGGTATGACCAATCCGGGGGTATGACCAACTTCTACACCAACCTTTAACCACTCAACTTCATTACCTTGTTATGGCACTAATTCGCTCTAAAACCAGCCTAAATGAAGGCTCTATACTGCTTACTATATCCGCTTTCTAATCTAGTTATTTCCGGAGTATCTATGCTATAGCCAAAGCCTATAATGTGTCCTATAGAACCTTAGTAAGAAGAATTAATAGGGGAA
>KZ106683.1:0-23509 GCA_000504385.2 Exutisphaerella laricina CBS 326.52
GGGGGGGTGCATGTTGTCGAAGGCGCGTCCGTCTTGTATGGGTAAAAGTGGATGCTGAGGGTGTTGGAAATGCTGTTGCAGCTAGATTCCCCGTCTATCTTAGCGGATGGCAGCCATGTCCTTGATCTGCCGGTGTATGTTTATGGTTCCAATGTTATTGAAGAAGGAACATCTCATCAACAGCGACGGTAGTTTGGATGGTAATTCGCGACGCTTCGTAGAGTGTCGTCTAGGCGCGCTATGATATGCAAGGTGGTCGCCAACTCGTGCCTCCTCGTTATTCCAGCCGCAACAAGTGCTGTTCGTATGAAGGTAAGCACGTCTGCACAAAGACTTGGATGAGCTGGCAGATACGAGACTGAACAGTTGGCGTAGCCGAAGTGCTATATTTACAGTTGTGGTATCTATCCCCGACAGCTCACTATCGTCCTTCAACCACACGCTTGCCGAGAGTGTTTCGCATCATGGGTATAAACTGCTTGCGGACCGTCTCTCACTCCTCGCGACTGGTCCCCTCGTCATTCGTCACCAGCTGTCTTTGGCTCGGAGCGGAGAAGCTGTGAGTTTGCGACTGAGTTCGCGCATATGTGGTCCTAACGTATCATTATATTCTGTGCTTGGCTTTCGCCTTTCCAGTGGTGTCCACTGAAGAGGTTCCTGATGCTAATCGTCCTAGAGGGTTTGGAGGCGTGCATCGGTTTTGGCCACGGGTCTTGCAACGCTGATATGTTTTTGTTCGGTGTGCCTTGTCGACGTTGTAAGCTGGCCTGAGAAGCCGTCAATGGTCCAGTGACCTTGGGAAATAAGCCAAGACGCGTCCCAAACTGCTTTTCTTCTGCTCCAGGGGTACAATCTTGTTCCAAATCTGCCAACAGGCCTTTTTCGAGGTCAGGAAGATCCTAAACAGCCGGTTGTGTCAGTGGCGAGCGTAATGGTGAATTCGATTGTGTGGGATTGAAAGACTCGTGTCCGCTCTCGCAGCTTCTAGTGGACGTACCTTGATGGCATCGCCAGTAAAGTTGGTCGGTAACGATGTACTTCGCCTGCGATCGGAAGAGTAGGCAGAATCTATCGGTGGCACGACAGGAACGTGCTTGGTGCTTTGCAGCCGTGGCGGCAGATGCCGGAGCTTTCTAGGTATCCTCCAACTGAAGCTGTTCCTGTGAAGATGTAAGCGCAAATGCTACCGAGAGAAAGTTCGGAATGGTGAATACATACCTGATCGAAGAGGATTCGGTAGCTGCCACCAAGCCCGCATGCGAGACGTACTTGATTTGCGTCTCTGACTTCTTCCTCTGGGTTTGAGCAACAGGTTTGTCAGATGTTGTCTTGGTGGCTGCCTGAGGGTTGAGTCCTAGGTTGCCCTGGCTCCTCGAGCGCCTGAAGGTTGCCCGTTTCGGCGAATTCACGCTGAGTATTTGCGCTGCATTCTGACTCTGCGATCGCTTTAGGTGCTTGGTAGACACTTCCGGGCTCCTAGCGAGCACCGCACTCGGGGGATGGCTCCGTAGAGGACCAGACATGCGAAGAAAGCTTGCAAGCTCGGTACTCTCTCGTGGCTGTGACGGCTCTGCTTTCAGGCTGGATCCACCACTGTGGTCTGATGTCTTCGACCGGTGCTGTGACCTGCTAGTCCTTCGCTCCGGATTCGATGCGCTTCGTGGACCAGGAGTGGGTGCCTGCTGACGAGGCTGCTCGTATCTTGTCGCAAAGGGTACTGGATGCGGCTTCGGCATTGTTACTCTCAAAGTGGCCGAGTCAGGTTCGGGCTCTCTCGGCAATGGTTTGTCCAGCCATGGGCCTGGTTTCCCATAGACAAGGGAATGTTTCGCGAACTTGGATCGCAAACCCGGAGATGATGCTCCAGTCTGGCATGTGTCGGCCACTGATGTGGCTCTGCTCTGCGGCTTATTCCTCCTACTTGCTGTGGCTGCGTGCTTGTTGATAGTGGCAATGATATCTCCAAGCAGAATCAGTGCGTTGCCTAGATTCTCTCCCTTGATCTTCAATTCTCTCATATACTTCGTCCAACCTTGCTCGTTGCCACGCATTGCGCCAAACACGTCTGCGATCTCAGGATCGATTGGAGGTGAGAAGGTTTCCACTTTGGTCAAGTATGCGCTCAGCTCTGTTGTAGATTCCATACCACTTTGTATGTCGAACAAAGTATCGTTCATAGCTTTTGCGGTTCTCCCGATAATCTTCTCGATCTTATCGTTGCCATTGACTAGATCTGTCCGGAACTGTTTCTCGTCGAGCATGACAGTGAAGACGTCCAGATGCTGCATGGGCATTTTGAGGTAGCGTGTTCGTTCTTCGATGTCGGTAATGGCCAGGTCGAAGTCCTCACATGATTGTTCCAGAAAGCAGTCGACCTCGTTGACGTGGTTCTGCAAGATCTTGACGACCTCTTCGTTGGACTTGGCCTGAGCTTGTTGGAGCAAATGCATCCCAAAGACGATCTGAGCCATGAGCTTCAGCAACGGATGGTGTTTGGCATCAGGCTTCTGCTTCCATCTCGTCCTCCGTACATCATCGTATCGTTCGGCTTCCAGCAGCTTGCGTCGGCGCATCATGGCGTCGTGAACAGACTGAGCAGTGCTTTCGTGCTCGTCCTGTGTGCTCTCGTAGATGGACTCCTCGAATGCGCCTTGCAACGTGGGGACTGGATGCAAGGGCGTCGCCATCATGTCTGCCGAGTCCGAATCGTTGTCGTCTTCGTCCGCCTCCTCGTCTTCCCGCACCGACAAGGAGTGAAACTCATCCTCGCTTTCGGCGGCGTAATGGCCTTCCATGACCTATGGTGACTCAACCACCCGGTTCCAGCCTCGACTTGGGCCGTGTGGCCGCAGCAGGTCGTCGCGCTGCAGGTGAAACAATGATGTCTGATGACTCGATGGAGCTGAAACGGCAGCGATCGGTGCTGCATGGGCTGGCCGCGAAGGAATCGCTCGGAGGTCGCTTGCTCGCAGCACAGCACTAGGAATAATGAGTGAAGCTGTGGATCGCCGGCATAGCCTCTATACCGCCATGATGTGCAAGCAAGCAGAACGGAGACCACACCATGGTCATGTCGCCGGATGCGCCGGTTGTAAGCTTTGCGTGCATGTAGTGTGTAGTGGCCCCAAGAGCCGGAGAATAGTGAAGCAGCTGAGAGGGGAATCGAACAGCGCTGTGAAACACGACGGAGACGTGAGTTGACGTGAGTCGCAAGGATCACGACCAGGCTCATGCACTAGCTCCCGAATCAGATACCGTCTTCGCCGTTCTCGTTGTCCACCTTCCGCCCAGGCGAACATGGATGTTCTGCCACACAACATACTGTACGTGTATGCGAAGCACTTGCACCCTCTGGCCACAACATTGCCGCAGTCCGTAGGCACGTCGATCTTTCGGTTTTCGAGCTCGCCCAGATCCCGCCCGGCGCACCGAAGCAGCCACCGTTCCCGGGGCGCCGCATGTTCTACCGTAGGTGCGACATCCACGTGTTTCAGGTCCATCTAGGCCGGTCACGAGACCATTCCTGTGATTCGGACTTCTTCCTGGCCAGCTGACAGATCGCGACCTGGCGAGGGACCATGTATATGTGGCTTCCATTACTGACAGTGACTCCACCTCGTCTGTGCTTGCGTGTAAGCAAGCACCAGTCCCGCGCAATGGCGGTGTAGCAGCATTGCCACGAGCATCAAGTCACGATTACCGACGAACCTCGCTGATTCGCCATGCCCCGGACAACGGCGATGTTGTTGAGGTGCAGCCTTACAAAAAGGCGTGCATGGATGGGCAGGACGGCCTTTCAACACCAGCACGTAGTCAACACACTGGCAGTATATCTGAGGATTCCTGCGCCCTGGAGAAGGTGAACGAGCTCACCACCCGTATGTGCAATTGGCATGATGAATGGATACGGCACGGCGGGTGGCTCTTCGACAATCTAAACAATGCTAGCAAAGCGACCACCGAGAATAAACCTACGTTCGAAAGGCAGTTGTCCACCATGCAAGACATCTTAGGACAAAGCATTAATGCAGCCAGCGCGACGACTATGAGTAAAGTCACAAATGTCACAAAATTGCTACCCCGGCTGGAGAACTGCCGCAAAACGGACACAGACAAAGTGCAAGCGCGTGGGGAGAAGTGGCGAGCCAGCAGCGCAACTTTTCATGATCAGACACGGCGTGAGAGGGAGGCCGCCGAACGACGGCTTGAAGACAAGCTAGAGGCGCAACAGCGGTTACTCATCCAAGTGGCCGAAGCGAATGGCGTTGACGTTGACGTTGAAGAGCTTAGTGATCACGAGACACGAACCAGAGAAGAAAGCTTAGGTGCTCAATTGACAGCAGAGCTGAATCTCGAGGCAGCTCGAGCGAGCCCCAATGGCAACGCTGCAAGATATCGCTATGCTATCGACATCGACTGAGATAACGAACCAGCTCATGAATGGCCTCTGAACGATCAGTTTGACAATTTGCACTAAGTCTATCACCATCCGCGCCAACGGGTCCAGACATCCACGACTTGGACGCCATCGGACAGTTCCGAATCCACTACCAAATACCACCCAAAATGCACACCTGCTATGCAAGCATGGTTCGGCCATATCAACACGTTTTCGCCGACCTCGAGCTTTCGCACATTGTCTTGCGGGCCTTCCCATGTCAGATTACCATGCTCCTGGCTAACCCTGCCAACGATCCAGCCTGTCTTCGAGCCTTCTGGGTCATAATGTTGGCCGTCCGTCGCTGGCCAAGGTGTAAGGACGCCCCAACCAGGATAGCTCTTGCAAGGCTCTCGCCCCAGCACGATTGACCCAGCTGCGACCAGAGCTTCCGGCTTGTCGCTTCGATCAGGATAGACACTAGCCACTTCTGCCAAAATTCGGAGGCCAATATCGTCGTATGAGAGGAGACTATTGTTCGGATCGTTGACAGCATGCTTTGGTCTCGCGCGGGTAGCGAGCTGCTGCATGTCATTGACAGGATACACTCCGGCATGAAACTCCACCTCGAAGGACTGCATGCATTTGTCGATCATCTCTCGGTACTGCTTGCGACCTTCAGTCTCACCAAGCAGGTTCTGGGTGGAGGTCGCTGTGGGGGTAGCACCGAGCGAAAGGACGATCTTGGAGGCCCTGGCTTTATCGCTGACCTCAGCACCGGCACTCTTAAGAAATGCCACAGCACCTTCTTCCAGGCCCTGCAGCTCTTTCGCCATAGCTTCCAATGCTTCTTCTGGACTGCTAACCGCATAAGAGTGTCCATAGTGCGTATATACCCCGCCTAGGAGGGCCTTCTTGGACCCGGCGACGGCATATGCTATGTCAGCTAGCTGCTTCGAGTCTGCGGCTACACCCTCTCTGTGGTATCCAACGTCGATGTTGACCCAAATCGGAATCTTGCCAGGCCATGTCTCCTCGTCTAGCTGATCCAAGAGCTTGACATGAGCAGGGTGATCAACAAACAGTCCTACGGTGCCTTCGCCGAGTATGCGAGCAACAACTGCAAGTCGCGGCACAGCAGAAGGAGCCACGGGTAGGCCATATAGGACATTGACTTCATCGCCTCTTAACTTTCGCTTCAGAAGCCATGGCGTCAGATGTTCAATTTCGCTGACGGTAGATGCTACCAATCTGGCTGTTTTGGTGTCTTTGCCGACCTGGAGCTCCGAGATCGCAATCGTCTGTTGATCGGATCAGTATCAAGCCACTATGTCCAGCTAGCATATGTACCTTGTGCGTCTTCACGTGCGCACGAAAGCTGACACCCAGTCTCTCCGCTGTCTCCAACATCAGTCTGCAGTTCCTCCTGACCACTGCGGCATCAATGATCGCTGCTGGAGCCTGGACATCTTTGATCGTCTTGCCCAAGAACTGTAGCTTCAGCGATGCCTCCGGCGGAGCTGGATAAAGCGAGGCTGCTGTGTATGGCTGACCTCGTGGGCCCGTGATGACGGTACTCATCTTGCTATAATGTCAATATGCGAAACTACAACGTCACGAACAAGACTTTTATTGCTGCTTGGCCGTCGCGCCGTATTCGGCCAGCAGGTCAAGTTGGATCACGCCTTGTACAGAACCCCTTCAAGCTGGCATATTATGTAAGTGCACTACCTAGGGCTAACGCTGGAAACCATCTCGACGTCCATATCATTGCGAAAATCGCAGATTAATAGTGATCCAGCCAGAAAGTTGAGCGTGCTCTCGAGGTCGAAGCAACTCAGGCCGCCAAGGATTTCGCTTCGGCGGTGGGGCATCGGAGATTCTTTGCCGATCTTGCTATCAAGCAAGCAACAAGCAAAGCATTCGAAACACACACCACAAACCATACCACGACCACCATTATAGTCGGAGCAATGGAGCAGAGAGCAAAAAGAAAGGCGGAAGACTCCATAGGCGGTGAAGACAAGAGAACAAAGGTGAGCAGCGACGTGAACAGTCACTAATCTTGTGACGATTTGAGGTCATAACTGGCAGTATCAGCAAGCTAAATGCACCGGCAGACCAAGAAGCAGTGGCATGCGCCACGGAAAAATCAGCATGGCGCAGTGACTGCGAAGACAATTCAGCCAGGCGACAGTGGGATCTGGGTGACCTGCCAGAAGAATAAAGAAAGCAAGTGCGTATATGAGATGCGAGACTGGCTGACCGAGCTCGCCGAGCGCCTGTACTCTCAGGCCTCAGACGCGAAAGATGACGATGTTATGGGCGTGGAGGCTGATGACGACGATGTTGACATCGAGAAAGCCATCCAAGCGGAAGTGAAGGACATCCGAAAGCCAGCAGCCACGCAGCTATTCACACCTGTCAGGCTTGATATGCAATGTGGTGAGTATTGGTCAACCTCGAGATCGAGCAGGATGCTAATGCGTCTGAAGTCATCTTCTTCAAGACAGTTGCGCCTGTAGAACCTGTTTCACTGGTCAAGACCATTTGTGAGGAAGCAATGGCCAACAATCAGCAAAAGCGCACAAGGTTCACGAAGCGACTGTCTCCCATGACGCTGATGGGCCGAGCATCAACGGAAGGGTTGGAGAAAGTGGCTACTGAAGTGCTAGCACCGTATTTTCATCAGGAACCTGTTCAAGCAAGAAAGGTATGCCATTGACGCCCGAACGCCTGTTACGACTTAGGCTTGCAGCTGGTCCTCCTTCCATTACGGACTGACATTTTGATACAGTTCGCCATCCGAGCAAATCTGCGGAACCACAATATTCTTTCCCGCGTTAGCGTGATCAAGCAAGTGGCGTCCATTGTCGGTTCAGGACACGTGGTGGATCTGCACAACTACGAACTGCTGATCGTGGTTGAAGTCTACCAGGTGCGTGGCGGATAGATATCTCCCTTTGCTTGTATTCGCCGAGGTTCTAGTGTAATGCTGACTGGCACAGAATGTTTGCGGCATCAGCGTGGTCGACAACAGCTTCGAGCGACTCAAGCGCTATAATATTTCAGAAATCTTTGAGCCCACGCCAAAGGACGCCAACGATATGAAGGAATCATAGCGTTGCAGAATGAGGATGTCGCGTATGCTCGGCGGACGATCAAAACAGCACGTTCGTCACGCCCACGCCTCACTGTCGCAGAGACTCGGATGAGCGACTCCGAAAAGGAACACACCTATGCTACTGGCGGAGTCCACGACTACCTCTAATCCTGTCGCTTCCGCATCATTCACACAGAGGCGAACATATGTCACAGGTACCAGGTCGCAGGATCACTCGGTCGTCCCGGTTCGTTGGAAATTGTTCGCTTGCTGGAACGAGGCGCATTGCGTGCCGAAAGTCAGGTTCGCGGACAGGCAGGTCGGCGTCTGGTGCGAACAAGCATGAGATCACACCCTGCGATGCGCCCTCCACCGGTGGGACTGGAAAGATGCAGCCATCCTGCACTCATATCTTGGTGTTTAGTGGGTGTATCCAAGATTCAACACTTGGACCGATCATTAACATCTGCGAGCATGAGCTAAAGCCCGATCTGGTATTGCTTCAAGAAACAAGAACGTGCGTTACGCCGCGAACGCCCTGTTCCGACAGCCAAGTCACAAGGGCTGAGTCTCGAAACCCTATCTGTGGTGTCGACCAGTATCGTGTGCTACCGAGCTGCCAGCATCGGATCTCACGATTCTCGTCCTGACGTACACCACTTTCTGACAGACCTTCAGATATATTGTGGCTTCCTGGTCGACTTCTTTTCAGATCCATCACTTCTTGCCAACAAAATGGACTATTTTCCACGACAGATAGCCCCACGTCGTTTCTTCCAGCACTGGCTGTTTCATTGGCCGGTGCGGATCGGCACTAGCACCTCGATAGACGAGCGCTGACGGTTCCGTTCGCTTGTTTCCGAGTCTATTTTCTGGGGGTAACGCCGTATGGACCTGCCGACGACCAATTGCTACGCGGAGTGGCAGAATTACAGAATATGACCTTCCTTTACGGGCCGCTTGGCCCTCAGCCAGTGACAATTGTCAGTAGACGAGACTGCCTGGCCTTCGATGCTCGCCACACGCGGCGCCAACGGTGCTCGACCCGCTATATATGCCCGCTGACATCGTCTATGTGCTACCAACCACACACATTGGATGGTAAGCGGTATGGCGCAGCAATGTAAGAGCCTGACTTGGTGGCGGTAGTAGCTAGAATGCCCTTACACATGACGCCGGCCGACGCGGCCTTCTTCGGTATGCGTGCAGGAGTCGTCCGATGACCATTCAACATCTAGTCATCGTGCCCGACTCTGGGAGATGCCCGGTTGTCCTCAGCTTGCCGCCTGCGAGTTTCAGACAAGCCTCGCGACCAGTCTCGTCGCCATCAATTCAAGAGTGACAAAGAGACCTACAAAATGACTGCTCGTCCTCTCGCCGGTCTCTTCAGCTCAACCCATCTTCAACCCGTCTCTGTCTAGCACCATGTCGAAGTCACTTGAACGTGGTTCAATCCATCAAGTGGCCGTGAAGGCACTGAATACCAAGGCTCTTAGGGACGAGCGTTTGGCAGGGACCGTGTTTCGCCAATATCGTTTACAGCCTGTCTCGGATTACTTCTACGTCCTCCGGTGCCGGCCCTACTCCCATGTCAGACTTCTTGGCCATGAAGAGGAACGACTCCAATCAGAAGCACTCGTCCTGCAATCATTGCAGGGCATGCAATCATTACGCGGCAGATCTGGCCCCCTCATACCGCGCCTCATCGAATACAAGACCACGACAGCAGCCATAGGCAGCTCCTACCTCATTAGTGGTCCTTTCAAGGGATCAATTTTACTAGACATCGAGCCGTCACTGTCGCCACCCGCTCTCGCCAGCATCGACAGAAGTATTGGACAGTACGTACGACAACTCTCACATGTCACCGGACCAGCATTCGGCGCTATTAAACCAGGGACAACATCAGCATCACCAGCATGGTCAAGATGCTTCACGGCCTTGCTCGAACATCTTCTTCGAGACGGCGAAGACGCCCTCGTCAGCTTGCCATACGAGTTCATTCGCGACCAAGTTCGACGACATCGTCAAGCTCTCGATCAGATCACAACCCCGAAACTCACGCTACTAGAAATTGCATCAGATCATAACGTCGTCGTCAACACGAATGATTATGCCATTGCAGGCCTCCTCGACTTCTCGACTGCTATCTGGGGCGATCCATTCATGTCAGATTGCTTTTATAGACCTTCACTCTCTTTCGCAGAAGGCTTCGGGCGGCTTCCGAATCGTGATACGAACGAACGGGTTCGGCAGTATCTGTAAGCATCGCCGTATGTTGTACTACCACACGTTAAGCAAATGCTAATGGTCAATGATGTAGGTATACGCTGTATCATGCGTTGCTTGCCGTTGTGAGGAATTGTTATAGGCCGAGTGAGGATGGGGATGAAATGGCTGCGAGGAGGAATTCGACGCAGGCATTGAGAGAGTTGGCGAAAATTGGCCGAGGATGATATGGGGACTGAGAACAGACATCTGCTGACTACGACGCAGTAGTAAATGGGCAAAGCACATCCCATAATCATGATTTGGACATTGGTCGATGGGGATTCCGGGACGCTTTCTTATGCCCACTGCTGGCAGGAGGCGAAGTACACGACAGGATACGAGGCACATCATATCTGATGGAAGTGGAGCACATAGCGGCGCCGCCCGGCAGTCTGAGCGGCAAGCGCGAACGCGCCTAATCAATAATAACATCAGCACCCATTGTCGGCGATCGAGGACAGCTGGCCGCAAAAGATTGTGGTGAGGCCGGATCATCGCCGGAAAAGCCGCGCCGCAACAGCTCCTGCATGTGGAGATGATGTCGATAATGAAGCCAATGATCAGCCACAAATCCGCCGCTCAAGGAGTGAGGACAGCTGTTCAAGCGTGCGAAAGTGTCTGGGGCATGGGGATTGTCGCCAAGAATGTTCTATGATGGTGGAGTTGAATCCAGCGTAGATAACAACAACGTAGCGCTTCCCACGTGCTGGTGAAGCTAGCGAGGGTTACTTGGCTAGATTGTTGTACAGTAGTAGAACGATAAGCATAGATAGCATTCCAGTTCAGGCATACGTATAAGCATACCCCTCGTACGTAGTTACCGTATCTCATGATTTAAAATAGTGCTTAACAGGGGTCTCCACGCGGTGTGGAGTTGAACAAGTGGCAGTTGGCGCACCCTTGATTTCCAAGCTTCGCATTGGAGGCCAGATATAATCATCTCCAGCTGGACTCGAGAGCCTTGACTGCCACTTCCCAACTAACTTTTGATCGGCTTTCGGTTGCAACACCATCACAATGAGATACTCGATTGCATTCGCAGCACTGGCGGCGCTGGCGGCTGCTGCTGACCAGGAACCGTTGGCTGGCGAGACGAGTGCTTCCGATGTTGCACAACTCACGAAGCTCACATTCGGCGACTTCGTGCAGGAGAATGACCTCGTGCTGGCAGAGTGTACGTGGCAACAACATCAACATGCGCTCGGCCATCATCTCCTTACTGACAGAGCTGCGTAGTCTTCGCGCCCTGGTGCGGGCACTGCAAAGCACTCGCGCCCGAATACGAAGAGGCGGCCACCGACCTGAAGGCCAAGAACATCAAGCTCGCCAAGATCGACTGCACGGAGGAGCAAGATCTCTGCCAGGAATACGGCGTCGAAGGATACCCAACACTCAAGATCTTCCGCGGCGAGAAGAACATCGCCCCATACGCCGGCCCGCGAAAGGCACAAGCCATCGTCTCATACATGACCAAGCAGTCCCTCCCCGCGGTCTCCCTCCTCACCACACAAGACGCGCTCGACGAGTTCAAGACCGCCGACAAGGTCGTGCTGGTTGCATACTTCGACAAGGATGACAAGACCTCGAACACCACATTCTCAGACGTCGCGGAAGAGCTAAGAGACCACTACCTGTTCGCCGCTACCTCTGACGCCGACCTGGCCAAGGCTGAGGGCGTCAAGCAGCCAGCCATTGTTCTGTACAAGGAGTTCGATGAGAAGAAGAATGAGTACACGGACAAATTCGACAAGGACGCCATCACCAAGTTCGCAAAGACGGCTGCCACTCCTCTCATTGGTGAGGTTGGCCCAGAGACCTACGCTGAGTACATGGCTGTACGTAGCACACATCCCCCGTCTTCTACACTGCAAGCCATCCTAACATACTCTCCCAGTCCGAGCTCCCACTGGCCTACATCTTCTCCGAAACTGCCGAAGAGCGCACTTCCATCTCAGAGGACCTCCGGAAGCTCGCCGAAAAGTACAAGGGCAAGGTCAACTTCGCCACCATCGACGCGTCTGCCTACGGTCAACATGCCGGTAACCTCAACCTCGAAGTGGGCAAGTGGCCCGCGTTCGCTATCCAGGACACCGCCAAGAACCAGAAGTATCCTTTCGAGCCTGCTGGTAACGTCAAGGACTTGAGCGAGAAGAAGATTGGCAAGTTCGTCCAGGACTTTATTGCTGGAAAGATTGAGCCTAGCATCAAGAGTGAGCCGATTCCGGAGAAGAAGGAGAAGGGTGCTGTTCAGGTTGTGGTTGCGAATAACTACCAGGATGTTGTGATTGACAGCGACAAGGTGAGCACAAGTGATACGCGGGGTTTGCACGACAGCTCCAGCAGCCATGTCATCGCTGGGAGAACAGGCGCGCCACGACGCGCTCAGCTCTCCACCAGGGTGCAACTCCTGGGCCATGCGCGCTGGCTGCACGAGCACGGCTGACAATGTATGTATAGGACGTCTTACTTGAGTTCTACGCGCCTTGGTGCGGACACTGCAAGGCTCTTGCCCCCAAGTACGATGAGCTCGCCGGCCTCTACAAGGATCACGAGGTAAGTGGCAACAGGCCAATCTGTCGAACAGCACCTCGGGTGTCAAGTGGGGACGTTGGCGCGCCACGACGCGCCCGGACTCTTTACACCTGCCGCTTCTGAGGCTCTGCGGTTATTCCCTGAATCATGGCTAACATCCTCTTTACTTTGTAGGACAAGATCATCATCGCAAAGGTTGATGCTACTGCCAACGACGTTCCAGACGAGATCCAGGGTTTCCCTACCATCAAGCTCTTCAAGAGTGGCGAAAAGACCGAGCCGGTCGAGTATTCCGGCTCCCGCACAGTCGAGGACCTCGCAAACTTCATCCGCGATAACGGCTCACACAAGATCGACGCATACATCGAGCCGGCAGGTGAGACCGATAGTGTGGAAACGGACGGCATGCCTCAGCAGGCGGCTGCTGCAACTGAGGGCGTCAAGGGCGCCATCAAGGAAGGCATCAAGGAGGCCGCGGCAGCCGCGAAGGATGCCCTTGTCGACTCGGATGAACTGGGAGAGCACGACGAACTCTAAATGGCACAGAATCATCTGAAAGCTGTGTGAGAGCGGGCTACCATTCGTCACAGCGTTGCCTTGTGCTACGTATCGCGATGGGAGTGGCAAGCTTTGAGCATGAGTTAATGAAGCTGCGTGGGTTGGGTCGATGCGGCGCTACGAATGCCGAGCTAGCTTTTGAGAGATTGATACCGCTACTGCTACTGCTACTGCTACCTGCTTGGTACGAGACGTCCATTTAGTCTGAGCTACGGTGGATACAGGTACGGAGTTCTGATGTGGTTCATGTCATTACTGTATTTTTGTTATCGGGATGATCCTGTATTATTATGCTTCGACTGTGCGCCATGTCGGCGAGTGCAATGTTTCGGCTTTACATGACGTTTTGATGATGTCTACGAATGCCACGGGCGAGGTGATCGTAAGAAGAAGAAGAAGAAGAAGAAGTCAGAGAGATGAGGCCGTCTCTATCTCGAGGAAGTTACTTCGTATGTCATCGACATGCCTGCACGGGCACAGCTTGCTTACAAGAGCATCTCACCACCCTGATAAGGACGAACGACTCCAATGTATCCCCTGCAGAATTGTTTGGAGCTGTACGCGCGGTGGTGAGGGTGGTGTTCTTTGTCCCATTGGTATATCTAGTACGCTACTACAACCCTAAGCTGCTTTGACCAAGTCGTGATTATTATTCTATTGCGACGCATTCCACACAATCTCAGATCGATCCTGTCCCACATCCCTTTGGATCCCAAGATCCTACAGGTTTTGAGTCTCTTGGCCATTGTCAACTGCTGTTACTTCGCCAGGTCGCTATCCCGATTGCGTCTCCGCATGTCCTCGATGACCTTCGCAAGCAGGGCCTTCCTTCACTTCGAGCTCTTTCCGACCTCCGGGACGCGTGCATAGAGCTGGGCTATATGCTTCGTGCGGACATGGATGAAGTTGAAGTAGTCTGAAGCAAAGGTTCAGTTGTCAGTGGAATCATCGACCTCGAACTTCACGTTGGGAGGGGCCCAAGACGGCTGCACCGGACTGAGATCTGTGTCAATAATCTCTTACATTCGGTCGACACCAACACGGCACAGTATGTCACTCTTCATTGGTCCGGGGCACAATCCCATGCATACTTAAAAGCCGCTGTGAACAATCACTCTCTGCACATGGTCTGCATTGGCTATAATGGCCCCTTCCTGAGCGAGCTTGCCGGCATGTAGGAAAGGCGCGCCGTATTTTGCCTTCACCCTTGATGTAGCATATTCTGTCCTGTGACCACACTCCGCCGATGGACTGGTTGTCGTTCAGGACGATCAGATTTTGTCTGAGGTGCATACTGTACGTACTCCACTGCTGCTGCCAAGCCAGAGAAGCCTGGCCATTGTTCGGAAGGATAATGACGATGTGTTTGTTGGCGTACCTGCGCCGACTAGTACGACGTCAAAGTGCTCGCTCCCTGCCATCGTGCTGCAAGTCGGTAAACAAGATCCTGATGCTTAATGGCGTTGCTGCGTTTGACTGTCAAGCTGATCGATCTCAATGGCACAGCTTAGCTGTTGCCAGATTCCTCGCGCGCATGAGCCTGTATGCACGTTTGAAAGTACCACTTAAGTCTCTTGGGGGCAAGGATCGCTGCAGGCTAGCGACTTGTGCCAGATCCAGTGTAATGTGTAAGCGTTGTGACCTTGGCACTCACATTGCCAAGTGGTCAAACATAATGGATTCCCACTGCATACGGCTGCGGTAGTAAGGCCCATTTGTTCCCTAAGGATTGTCGAGCTCAGAACATCGTGGCGATCGAGAGCTTTTGCCATGTCGTCTCGCGCCCAGCATTGTAGATGCTGCGCACCGTGCTCGTTGATCGTGGTTCGATATTACCCGATTCCTCAAGGCGAAAGCTCAACCCTTACTTACCCAGCTCCGGTTCAGTCCATCAGAATCCACGTAGTCAGGGGTCTCGCAAGCTGCCATTTTCGACTTGGCGCAAGATCGTCCACACAAACTATCTTAATGCGGATGTGTGGTCAACCTCGCGCAATAGTGATTATCGTCAACGTTAAACGAGCGTTTAGCGCCAGGCAGGGCTCGAATGTCCAGATCCTGCAGGATCGGCAACTCGCCTCGACTCTTTGTCCCATCAGCGCCAGAAGCACGATGCAAGACGCAAAAGGCGGAGTTGTGCAAAAGAAAGCTTTCTGTTCCAACAAAATATCATTTCGCCTATACACAACCAAGAAGCTGACCAAGGCAAATGCCTATCCATGCAAAGACCCAATTGGCAGACCTGATTAAGGCCTTGAACCTCCTAGCAAAGCCATGTCGCGATGCAGTCCGGTAATATTACTTCGACCAGCGACCGCTCCTGCAAGCAAACTCCTTCCATGGTGTATCATATGGGATCAATTGCATGTCCTGTTTGACCTCTCCATTTTCCAAATATCCCCTCCTGATGCATAGATTACAACCAGATCATACCCATGCCAGAAACTGCGGCCAGAGTGACCAAGAAAGCCATTGGCAGAATGCCGTGCTCAACGCTCGGCATCATGGCGCCTGGTGCGGCAGCACCAGAGGACGAAGAGGAGCCACCAGATCCGCTGTTGGAGCTCTGCTCGTCCGAGTTGGCAGTTGGAGAAGTGGTGACAGTACCAGTACCAGCAGTGCCTGCCTGAGACATGAGAGTCTGGCAAGTGCCGCTAGCCGTCGTGGCCGCCTTAGTGGATGCTGCACCACTGAAGTCACAAGCATCCGCAGCATTGTTCTGAGAAAGGTAGTACTGATTGAAGGCGTAGGCGAGCTGCTCTGTGGAATTGCACATGCCGTATGCACCGTAAGTGCCAGTAGAAGCATTGGCAGCGATGCCAGAGCAGACATCGTCACCAAGACCACAGACAGTGCCGAAGAGATCGCCATAGTCATCGGTGTCAGTCTGAGAAGTGACGACACAGCTCAGCGAGTTGTACATGCAGCTGCAGAGCTGCTTGTTTGGAGATGGTGGAAGAGGCGAAGACTTGGCGCTCCAGTCAGTGCCCTCAGTGGGGCAAGCTGCAGGGCTGTTGGTCGGGCTGAAATTTGCAGCCTTGACACCAGTTGGGTTAACGCTGGCGAGCTGAGTCTTCAGGTTGTTGAAGTCTTCGAGAGTGCTGACCGAGTTGCCGCTGACAGAGACGAGACCGTAGTCGTTGGCCTCCTGGAAGTACATGTAGACAATACCGCCCGACCAGACGTCATTCATCTTGTCGCCGTAGAGAGCCTGGACCTCGGTGAACTCACGGGGCTGAACCTCGTTGCAACCGTACTCAGCAAAGAATGCTGGCACAGAGTAGGTCGCGAACTCCTTGGTGCGGACATCGTAGCCGGATTCGGTGAAAGACGAGTCTCCACACCATGAGTAGATGTTGTAGCCCCAGAAGTCAATGGCCGCCTCTTGGTTGCCGCAGTTAAAGTAGTCGGCCATGTTCTCGCGAATGGATGCATCGTCATTGGTAGCGTAGCCGACACCGATTGTGCGGTAGTTACGGGCCTTGATGTATGCCTTGGTATCGCGGACAGCGGCCTTCACGAAAGCGCTCGCTTCGGTGTTGTTAGGAGCGTTCGAGACTTCGTTGCCAGCAAAGAAACCGAGAACGTTGGTATAGTTGGCCATTGCGTCGACGACAGAGGTGTATCGCTCGTAGATGG
Organism: Exutisphaerella laricina CBS 326.52; assembly: GCA_000504385.2. Lineage (NCBI taxonomy): Eukaryota > Fungi > Ascomycota > Dothideomycetes > Mycosphaerellales > Mycosphaerellaceae > Exutisphaerella > Exutisphaerella laricina. Next base: position 16,482 of record KZ106683.1, read on the forward strand.
CGTCGTTCCATGCTGGAGAGTCGCGGTTGATCGACTCGCCTTCCACGGGTGCTGACAGATCGGCAATAACATAGATACCGGCAGCTGCCAGTGTGGTCATGCAGTCATCGTGATTCTGGTCTGGGTTGATGGCGTAGACACGGATGGTGTTGGTGCCAAGCTGCTGCAAGTAGGGGATATCTCGCGAGCAGGCATCAGAGTCAGCGAGAGGATCGGAGTAATCCTGGTTGTCTGTGGTGCTACCATTTCCAGTGACATCCTGCTGGTAGGCGACACCTTTGATGTAGAACTGGGTGCCATTGTTCTCGTAGAAGAACTTGTTGCCCTTGATAACAATCGACGGCAGGTCAGCGGCCAAGACGCTGTTTGCAAGGAAGCTGGCCGCCGCGAGCGCGGTCGAAGCAATCCCGAGTCCCTTCATTGTGTCGTCACCGTCTTGGAAGTAATGCTTGCTCTTATGATGCCGCGAAGGATGGTATGATCAGGCAGAGGCCGGTAGAATCGGCTCCACAGGGATAGAGAAGTGAGGTCTGGTGGAAAGGGAGGTGGAGTGTGAGGCAGGGCAGTCGGCCAGCGAATGTGTGTTCGTCGTCACTACTGTAAAGAGCGTGTCGAAGGTGCGATTAAAGGTGGTGAAGGTGGAGCCAAGGTCTAACTGGGCGACAAGCTCACGACCAAGCGAAAAATGTCGTGTTAACGAAAGACGGCGCTGCGCTGCTCTGCTCTCTCAGCACAGGAAGTTGTTCAGGGGACGAGCTCTAACACGAAGGCGAGCCAAGACAATTACGCGTTTCTCTCAGCCGACCTTGCCTGTTTCGACAGGTGGATCGGCGGCGCCACACAATTATCCGAAGCGGCGGTTGGCACGCGCAGGGGGGGGGTTTCTTCTCATTGCCTGACAGGCCCACTCATTTCCTACATCCAGGGGCAGCAACAGGACTCGCGAAGAAATCTGCTACACCGCCTCATCGCCAGCGCAGCGCTTGATCCTGACTGACGATGCCAGCAAGTGTCGAAGGACAGCAGCGTGCTCGAACTTCTTCTCATGTCTAGCAGACACGACGAGTGCGTGGTTATGCTAATTACACAGAGAACGCCGTCCTCCACAGGCTTGGCTCAACGCTTTCTACAATTTCACGTCGTTATGCCGCTCAGCCGGTCCAGCGTGCATAACTTATCCGGCTTGGCGTCACTTCGACAACGTCAAGATATGTGGCGAACGAAGACGGAGTTGTTGATGAGCGGAAGACGTGCCCTGGAGACAACCATAGAGGTGGTGAAATACGAGGATGAGACGCAATCGTTATCCAGCCAGTCAGCCAGATCTGCATACTAGATGCACGAAAGCCGGTTGAAAGACTTATAGATAGGCTCGTCTTGGAGCTCGCAGCTTTTTCGCACATGGTATGGTGTCGGGCAACAGCCTGCGACTGGTCGCTACGATCTTGGTCGTCATGGAGTTCTGTGCTAATGCAGGTACCGAAGACTGTTCGCAGCGGGGCTCTGGTGTAGAAGATGTTGCACACTGTAACAAGCTCCTGTGTAGTATATCGTGTCGGGCACGCTGCCTCCTGGCGATGCTCGAAGCCGTGTCGCTTCGAGAAGTGCTTCAAATGTTGAGAGCTCTGCTGTGACTGCTTACTAGACACCGGCGGCACATGGCGGAAGCTAAACCACACACTCCACCAAAAGAGCTTTTTCTCTACCCCCCCCAACAATAATTCCTGTTGCGATTAAAAGTACGTACTATCTGCTGTTCGTGATGAATGCTTGGGCAAGAAGTCGAGCCCGCCAGCGCATATTGCAGGCGCCTGAGAGAGTCGTAGAGGTGATATGGCAGGAGAGAAGAAATCAGATCCTGCTGTACGATATGTTGGACGAAGGTGGCGACGTTCCATATTCGTGTTCCTGGTACGGACGTGGGGTGCCAACAGTGCATTAAGTGCCGCTACGAAAATAGCATGCATGTCAAGAATCTCAGGCTTGCCACACACCACAAGGCTCGCCATCTTGCTGCAACGCTTCGCAGAAGGTGTAGAGCTGCAGTGGCACGCTGAGCTGATGGCTGGCGCTTGCTTGACATCGCATAGATATGTATTTGGAGACATGTCCCCCCGGCGATGAACAACGGCTACGTGCAAGAATGAATGCCGGGCATTTTGGTTGAAGACGCCAGCCATTGTGGCTACTGTAGCTGTGCTAGTTAGAGACTGGGAAGAGCCGCCCGCACAGGCGTTCACTCCGAAGGACTCTCAGCGCATATGACAGGCCGATGGGCGAAGATCAGGAGTGGATTTAGCGATACATGATCATGGTTTATCCGGGCTGGCATCGCTGTCTAGCGCGCGGGAGGCGAACAGATTCGAGTTTGCAGGCGAACCCCCTTTTTGCACTCCCTGCCACGAAAGCGCCTCAGCTTCCGCGTGCAGCCACAGAGCTGCGTCGCTGTTCCTCCACGGGACTACTGTTCAGTGTTCACAGCGAGCAACATCTGCCATTCATTGTTGCTGTGTCTCCCTGCACGGACTCCACGCTCGTTTGTCTTGCACACGAGGGAGGAAACACTTCGGGAGATCTCCCAATCGTGCGACGCCCCGGAAGCTGGAAGCCGGCGCCAATCAGCACAGCGGATCGAGGAGACTCATTGGTCTCCGCCTCTAACGCGCGTTCGTTCTCACAGCAACAGGAAAGACAAAGCCAAACCTCCCGTCCTAACCCACACACCACTCTCTTTCCTCACAGCAGTTGCGCCTGCCTGCCTCTGTTGCGAGACCAGGCCATCGTCCATTCCCTGGTCGATAACGTGGTTTCCACACTCGCTCGATACACAGCCCCAGCGCTCTGTCTGGCTCACATCACAACGCTCGCTCGCTCGTTCGAGCAGCAGGTCTCGAACAACATCCCCGTTCATCGACGACGACGACGACGACGACGACGACGACACCACCGCTCGCTGCACCGGCGACGAGTGCACCCCCCCTCCCCACACCTTAATATCGCCTCACTCGACAAACTGCACCGCACCGCCGCATCTCCTATGGTGTGTGTTTGAAAGGTAAGCATCTCCCGCGCCCTCGCGTCACCGCGGCCACAGCAACTTGTCTCACGCTGCGTTTCATGCGTGTGCAACCCCCTTGCATCTGCTTGTTCGCCCTCGCCACTCCACCCTCATACGCACACCATGCCTACGAACGCACCTTGAGCCATCACTGACGTTTCCGCGCAGTAATATCTAATCCCCACACTCTTCTGCCATGGCCCACCCTCAACAGGGCGCCGGCTATGATGAGGGCTACGGCCAACATCATGCCGACAGTTACTATCAGGACGACCAGGCGTATTATGACCAGCACGGCTACGGCAACGCGCAACAAGACGGATATTACGACGACAACGGCTACTACCAGGCCGGCGCTCAAGAAGGCTATGCACAGGATGGCTACTATGATGCCGGTCAGCAAGGATATCAAGATGAATACTACAATGACCAGTACTACGACCAGGGAGCTCCCGCTGCAGGCCAGTACCAGCAACAAGGTCGCGGGTATGGTCAACGCAGAGGCCGTCGCGGACACGACTCTGAGGAAGACTCGGAGACTTTCTCCGACTTCACCATGAGATCCGACATGGCACGCGCCGCCGAGATGGATTACTATGGACGCGGTGACGAGCGCTACAACTCGTATGGCGATGGCACCGGACGCGGATATAGGCCTCCTTCATCTCAAGTCTCGTATGGTGGCAACAGATCATCTGGTGCATCGACACCGGTCTACGGAATGGACTATACGAGCGCTCTGCCCGCTGGTCAAAGGTCTAGGGAGCCATATCCAGCATGGACATCTGACGCACAGATTCCGCTCTCTAAGGAGGAGATCGAAGATATCTTCCTTGACCTGACAGCCAAGTTCGGGTTTCAGCGCGATAGCATGAGAAACATGTTCGATCATCTCATGACACTCCTCGACTCCCGTGCCTCCCGCATGTCGCCAAATCAGGCTCTTCTCTCGCTCCACGCCGACTACATTGGTGGCGAAAACGCCAACTTCAGGAAATGGTACTTCGCGGCACATCTCGACCTCGACGATGCTGTCGGATTTGCAAACATGAAGCTCGGTAAGGCAAACCGTGCCACGAGGAAAGCTCGCAAAGCCGCGAAGAAGAAGGCGAAAGACCAAGATCCACAGAACGAAGAGGCGACTCTTGAAAGTCTTGAAGGCGACAACAGCTTGGAAGCCGCGGAGTACCGTTGGAAGACACGCATGAATCGCATGTCACAGCACGACAGAGTTCGCCAGATTGCGCTGTACCTGCTCTGCTGGGGTGAAGCCAATCAAGTGCGCTACATGCCAGAAATTCTGGCTTTCATCTTCAAGTGCGCGGATGACTTCTACCACTCGCCGGTGTGCCAGAACCGCGTGGAGCCAGTCGAGGAGTTCACATACCTGAATGACTGTATAACACCTCTGTATAATTACTGCAGAGATCAGGGTTACGAGATCTATGAGGGCAAGTATGTCCGCAAGGAGCGTGATCATCAGAAGGTCATTGGTTACGATGACATGAATCAGCTTTTCTGGTACCCAGAAGGCATTGAGCGGATCGGCTTCGAGGATAAGACGCGCTTGGTCGACCTGCCGCCTGCTGAACGATACGAGCGCCTCAAGGATGTTGTTTGGAAGAAGGCATTCTTCAAGACCTTCAAGGAGACTCGATCTTGGTTCCACATGATTACTAACTTCAACCGAATCTGGATCATCCACGTCTGTGTCTTCTGGTTCTACACGGCCTTCAACTCGCCTACCCTGTACACTAAGGACTACCAGCAGCAGCTTAACAATCAGCCGCACGGTGCAGCCCATTGGTCTGCAGTTGGTCTTGGAGGTACTCTCGCATGTATCATTCAGATCCTGGCTACGCTCGCGGAATGGTTGTACGTTCCAAGACGATGGGCTGGTGCTCAGCACTTGACCAAGCGACTTCTCGCCCTTCTCGTCATGTTCGCCATCAACATTGCTCCAGCGGTATACATTTTCGGCGTCTCGCAAACAGGGAAGATCGCTCTTGTTCTGGGCGTGGTCCAATTCCTGATTGCTCTGGCTTCCGTCTTCTTCTTCGCCATCATGCCTTTAGGCGGTCTCTTTGGCAGCTATCTCAATGGCAAGCGAAGACAGTACGTTGCCAGCCAGACGTTCACCGCTAGCTACCCACGCCTCAAGGGCAATGACATGTGGATGTCATACGGTCTCTGGGTTCTAGTCTTTGCCGCCAAGCTTGCCGAGTCGTACTTCTTCCTGACTCTGTCGCTTCGTGACCCGATCCGCATTCTGTCGACCATGACTATTCAGCACTGTCTCGGAGACGCCATCATCGGAGATGTCCTCTGCTACCACCAGCCAACTGTGCTGCTCATCCTCATGTACTTTACAGATCTGATTCTGTTCTTCTTGGATACCTATCTCTGGTACGTCATCTGGAACTGTGTCTTCTCCGTGGCTCGGTCCTTCTACCTTGGTGTGTCCATCTGGACGCCATGGAGAAACATCTTCTCCCGTCTGCCAAAGCGTGTCTACTCTAAGATTCTGGCCACCACAGACATGGAGATCAAGTACAAGCCGAAGGTCCTCATTTCGCAGATCTGGAACGCCATCGTTATCTCGATGTACCGTGAGCACTTGCTCGCCATCGATCACGTCCAGAAGCTGCTCTATCATCAGGTCCCCTCTGAGCAGGAAGGCAAGCGTACGCTTCGCGCGCCAACCTTCTTCGTGTCCCAGGAAGATCACTCTTTCAAGACAGAATTCTTCCCAGCTCAGTCTGAGGCCGAGCGTCGCATATCTTTCTTCGCGCAGTCCCTGTCTACTCCGATCCCAGAGCCACTGCCGGTTGACAACATGCCAACCTTTACGGTCATGATTCCCCACTACAGCGAGAAGATTCTCTTGTCGCTTCGTGAGATCATTCGTGAGGATGAGCCATACTCGCGTGTCACTATGTTGGAGTACCTCAAGCAGCTTCACCCTCACGAGTGGGACTGCTTCGTCAAGGACACCAAGATCTTGGCAGACGAGACTTCCCAGTTCAATGGCGACAACGAGAAGAACGAGAAGGATGCACAGAAGAGCAAGATCGATGACCTGCCATTCTACTGCATCGGTTTCAAATCTGCTGCTCCTGAGTACACTCTTCGCACACGTATCTGGGCTTCGCTGCGCTCGCAGACTCTCTACCGCACTATTTCCGGGTTTATGAACTACAGCCGTGCGATCAAGCTCCTGTACCGTGTCGAGAATCCTGAGGTCGTCCAGATGTTTTGGTGGTAACTCCGACAAGCTTGAGCGGGAGCTCGAGCGCATGGCACGCCGCAAGTTCAAGATCGTGGTTTCTATGCAGCGATACGCCAAGTTTTCCAAGGAGGAACGGGAAAACGCCGAGTTCTTGCTTCGTGCCTACCCAGACTTGCAGATTGCGTACCTCGACGAAGAGCCACCTCAGGCCGAAGGCGAGGACCCAAGACTCTTCTCTGCCCTCATCGACGGCCATTCCGAGATCATGGAGAACGGCATGCGTCGGCCCAAGTTCCGTATCATGCTTTCCGGCAATCCGATTCTCGGTGACGGCAAGTCCGACAACCAGAACCACTGCTTGATCTTCTATCGTGGAGAGTACATACAGCTCATCGACGCTAATCAAGACAACTACCTTGAAGAGTGCTTGAAGATTCGATCCGTCCTTGCCGAATTCGAGGAGATGACGACTGACAATGTCTCGCCATACACTCCAGGTCTGCCACCATCGAAGTTTAACCCAGTCGCAATTCTCGGTGCCCGCGAGTACATCTTCTCTGAGAACATCGGTATTCTTGGTGACGTCGCTGCCGGCAAAGAACAGACGTTCGGTACACTCTTCGCACGTACTTTGGCTCAAATTGGCGGTAAGCTGCACTATGGCCACCCCGATTTCCTCAACGGCATCTTCATGACCACTCGTGGTGGTGTTTCCAAGGCTCAAAAGGGTCTTCATCTGAA